>CM067170.1:150876831-150891831 GCA_034093135.1 Erigeron breviscapus | reverse complement strand
AAGCCCCAAACCAAAGAAACTGTTTCTAGACATGGTAAATTCAACCCATTTACTACTGAATGGGTCAATTTGGGCCGTGTTTTCTCTCAAACAGTTGACTGTGTCTAATAGATAAAGTATCTGATGGGGACAGCAAAAATGGGTAAAAAGTTCTTTGAAATCTATTTATAACGCATACACCAACTTTTTTCGTCTAAATTGAAAGATATGAAGTAATAACGCATTAATTACTAATAAAAAAAAATATAAGTATGTATAAATAAAGTGTTGGCAGGTCAATCCTACATGGCTTATACTTAAAAGGATCCAATTGAGTCCGAACTTGTTTAGACCCGTTATCCAACCCTCCCAACTTGTCCAGTTTGCCACCGGTAACGGTTTCCATTACATTGAATCTATATACTAGTACTTATTGGTTTTACCTGGTATGTTTTTACAGGAGACAAAGAAAGAACATGATCTTTTGGGAGATGAAACTCACGAGGAAGAAGAAGACGAGGGGGTAGATGATCCTCGTACAACTACCATTAAAGCTGTGCTATTGTTGTTACTTGGTACAGTTATCGCGGCTGCATTTGCTGACCCTTTAGTAGATGCTGTTGACAATTTTTCGGCTGCTACAAGTATCCCTTCTTTCTTTATCTCATTCATCGTGTTGCCTTTAGCAACCAACTCTAGTGAGGCAGTGTCCGCTATCATCTTTGCCACCCGTAAAAAGCAGAGATCCGCGTCCCTAACATTTTCTGAGGTTTGGTCCCCTTTGTTGTTATTGATCACTACATCTGACTTTAAACCGTTGATTTAAACTAAATATTTGAAAAATAACCTTTGTTAATGACTTGTCATTCTATGCAGTTATATGGAGCAGTAACAATGAACAATGTACTTTGCCTATCAGTGTTCTTAGCACTCGTATACGTTCGAGGATTAACATGGGATTTCTCTTCAGAAGTGTTGGTGATTCTTATTGTTTGCATTGTTATGGGTGTTTTTGGCAGTTGTCGAACCACTTTTCCTCTTTGGACATCGTTCTTGGCTTTCTTGCTCTACCCGTTTTCCCTCATCTTAGTTTACGTTCTTGACTATGGTTATGGTTGGTCATAAATGATACTTAGGACAAGGCCTTATCCTCCCATGTTACTCTAGTTCAAAATAAACACATTGTTGACTATATAAATATGAAATATAAGATAATAAAAATATCAACATTTGATCCTTTTGTAATGTGGGACTATTTTGTTTGTTGATTCTTTTCTATAAGTATATGATCATATCATACTGAAGTTAATTGCCAGTTTGATATAGATACTAAATTAGGATAAAAGGATTGCCCAATTTTAGTTGTACAACAAATCAAGTGGTAAGATATCCTGCTGTCATCATACAATAATTCTTCTGTTTTTTTTGTTGGTGGGTCAATAGTTTCATCAGCAATCTAAAATACAATGTTAAGATAAATCTCAAATCTCACATATGTAAAGACAAGAATGATATATATATAACAATATGACGAAAGCGCCTTGAACCCACATGCATAAGTTTGTTATGGTGGTGCCCTCAGTACTCTCTACCTAGTTAATGAGGTAACTAAACCTCTTTTTCGTTAACATTACATTTATTGTTAACACACTCATGTGAGATGTAACCATGATTATATTTGATACCAATTAGGTTCTACGGGCAAAAGTAGACTGCACACATGACAAAACCGAAAATTACAAGGGAACCAAAAAAGGGTACGTGAGCCGAATACAAACTCATGCTTTTTTTCTGGTCCGGAACGTATGAGTAATTTGATGTCAATTTAACTTTAGAATTTTTTTTAAAAAAAATAAAAAAAGCTTTGGATCGGAAACCAGACTGGCCCGAACCAACCTACTTTTGTTCATCCTAATTCCAACTAAACATATGAAAAGCATACTAGAGGACAGGGGTCTTAGGTTGGGGTACATGATCTATAACAATGATATGGACACAGGTGGAATAGAAAAATAATACGAGTGATAAAGAATACGAAATGAGTAAATCTTGGCTAAATTGTGAAAATCCATCTTCGTTCGATTCGTTCATGTATCAGGACCCTATGTCATGCTAAGCATAGCTAGATGTTCTGCATTTAAAAATAGAACTTGGGCCAAAATCAATCAAATGGCAACAAGATTTTAAAATCACACAAAAGGGATTTAAATGAGGGTTTATTTTTCTTTCATGGTCACATTTCTAGCAAGATCAATTAAAAAAGAGCTACCTTGCCAACATAAATAAAAGAACACATCAAGTAATAAAAAAAAACCTATTATAGCTTTAAATTTAGATCAACACTTTCCCCTGCATCACCGCTGCTGCTTCCTGGCTGCCTGATAGGTGCTCTTGCAGCTGGAAAGAAACTAAGATATGGCTGTGGGTTTGACCCACCTATTCCAGACAAATGGTGTGCATCTTTTGATTGGCCCTAATGAATAGAGAATAAACAAACAAAATGATCAACCAAGACGAAATCAATTGACAACAAATATATATGAAAAGTAAATAAATCAAATCTTACATTATGGGTTGGTAGCATTTCAAAATGGGCCTGTTCTGCTATACAAGGTGAAAGTTGTATTTTTTCCTTTGAACTCGAATTCAACTGAGATGCTTGAGGAGGGCCTAACTTGAGGAAATCTCGGGTCAGAAGTTGGTTTTCATCAATGAACTTCTTCGTTATTGTATCAGGAATGACACCTGAGCTTGAAGGATTTTCTCTGTCCCAAATTAAGACCATTACAAAAAATAAGTAATAGTTTGACAGAGCTCCTACATTTTAGCCCAATCATCACAAATATCGATTATGAACCAAACTTGGGGTTTTTTCATATACCTGAAAGTTGGATATGCAGGTTCTATGCTAGTCGTGCTTCCATTGCTACAAGAAGCTGATTCATCTAACCTTGATATGGGAGAGACAAAAGTAGAAGGAAATTTGCAGTTAAACGACGGAATTGGCACGTTTTCTAATGAAAAGGGGTATGGCCTCTTCATGCCAACCATCTGTCAAAAACCATGAGAAAATGTTACATTAGTATTTGAACACATGAACTCCAAACTAAGATTGTTGTCTAATAAGGCATTCCATGTTAACATTTTATCTTATGAAAAGTAAATGGAACCACAAAATGATACTAAAAACGAAATAAATTTGTAGGATATACAGATATGCATATATGCTTAAAAAGGTAAAAATTAAGAGCAACATCACCTTCTCTCCCTCTGGCCACAATGGTTGGTAATTATTGCTATCATAGCTTTGGTTTGAAGGGGGCTCCATCTGAAAATTTATAGCAGACGATGAAGGCGACGATGAGGTTCCTGCTGGAACATTCACCTACAAAAAATTTGAAACCCATCCAATTATAAAGATTGAAGATAAATCCTTTATAAACCAAGACCATACACGCACAAAAAAAAAAAAATGAAACCGAAAAGATTTTTACCAATGATGAAGAACAAGGTAGCTGCAATGATTGAGATCTTTGCACCATTAGATTGGAGAGAGGAGGCCAAACGGGCGGGCTGGATTCACAAGGCAAACCACCAATATATGTTGGATAGGCTGCAGCAGTGTATCTAGAGTACTGGTCCACCCCAAGATTTTGATTGTGCTTTTGATTCTGTTTATCACCTTCAAAACTATATTCACCATCACTCCATAATCTACCCCAATTACTACCACCACCACCGGTCGTTGGCTTTGAAAACGAGCCAGGGCCAGAGCCAGATATGATACTTACACCACCGTCGGTTTTGGAAATCACCGAACGGTGATTAGGTGGCAAAGGAGGTGGCAATGGGATTGAACATGAAGAAGGCCTAAAACTAGGGACTGTCTGCATACTAGCCAAATTTGTACAAGAATTACTCGAATTCGGTGTCAAATCATTTACATCTTTCTTTTGATCTTGCTCTAATCTAATCTTTTCAAGTTGAGCCACACCCATACCTCTTTGTGGCACTTTTTTATGTTTCAACTTCTTTGATGATCTATGACTACTACTACCAACACCGCCAACACCACCGTTGCCGCCGCCAGCACCACCACTACTACTATTACTACACCTAGATGCATGTTCTTCTCGAGCCATTGATCACTGATGCCATCTAAATTCACATTGAATACTTATATATAATCTTTGGGGGGGAAAAACATCAAAACATTACTATATTCAAATCGAAACGGAAAATATGCATCTAATTCTATAGATCACATAATATAAATAATCTCATATCTCATAACATATATATATATAGAAAAATAATAACCATTAAAAGCAGATTATATGTATTTATGCATGATCACAATAATATCGTACTATAAATGTAGAGAGAGAGAATGAGATATCAAAAATCAGTTTAAAAGAAAGATAATAAATTTCTAGTATCACTTTACTACGTTGAAATACTAATAATTATTTGAAAAATTTTACAGAAAAAATTGTACTAGTATGCAAAATCTAATCTAAAGCAAGTAAAGTGTGTGTGTATATGTAATCTTATTTGTAGCCAAAATTCTCGCTCCACTCCATTTTTTATTGCTACACTGACTGAATCTTCCATTTAATTTCTCACTCAATAAGATCTATCCATATATACACAATATATATTTGGATTTTGGATTTGGATTGGTTTTTGAGCTCCAAAAAGTACTAAAAAATATTTGGATACTCATACATATATATGTATCAATCAATCTAAATCTATTGGCTGGCTGGCTGGCTCCCATAATCTTTGTTATTTGATTCTTGTTATATACAAGGTTGTAAAAGAGTACCCAAAATAAACTCCTGACTCCCTATCTCGCCGAGTCGAGTCCGAGTCACGAGTTCTCCAACCTTGATACAGACAAAATGACGATGAAGCGTGAATCTATCAACTAATCTAACGTTTAATTTTCAAGTTTGAATTATTATGCTAATGTTTTTAAACAATTATGTTTAAATTTGAAGTTTGTAATATATTTTTAAAGATCTATTACATATAATTTCAAAAATACTTGTGTTTGTATATAATTCCAATCCGAGTTCTCCCCGAGTCGAGTCCGATTCTCCAAAAACTCCTGACTCCCCTCCTCGCCGAGTCGAGTCCGAGTCACGAGTTCCCCAACCTTGGTTATATATATATATAGACATAAAAGGTGACAACTTTCATAAACAGTTAGCCACCCTTCCAAATAAAAATAAAAACTAAGTTAATATATTAGCTAGCTAGGATGATGTTGTATTGAAAATTAGTACCGATAATAATATTACTATAATATTATTACTTTACATATATTATTATTTATTACGATTATTATTATGGTAATAAAAGTATAGTAGCAGTAATAATAAAAATTATTAGAAATTAACTAATTAATAGTAATATTAGTGGGTGGAATTAGTAGCGGAGCTATATGGGTGGCCAAATGTGATCATGTCAATCTCATAATATCTTTAAAATTTATTTCTCTAGTATTATTTATGTATTTATTAAGTTTAAAAATAATTAACAACCCCACAAAATATACACTTAAAATTATATGCCCTTAATTAAGCTTGTTAGTAATTTAGTATGAAAATAGTTTGATGATTCCAAATTGAAAATCCTTTGTTCCGCCGCTAGAATCTAGACATTTTATTTTTGGGTCACTTGTAAAGCATAAATTAATGTGTACTCTAAAAATCTATCATGAAGATAGGCAAATTGTTACTCGTATATATGTAGGGAAATCGTCATTTGTTGATCAGTTTTATGGCTACAAATTAAAAGTTCCAAAATTAACACAAATTATATTTTGATGACATAGATATAAAAAACTTATATAACTACTCAAATGAAACGAAATCATTATCTTTAAATATACTAAAAAACAACTAATCTAATAGTTTATTAACCAATCATAGCTCTCGATTTTATCAAATTGGAAGTTGATGATTCATAATAAACTAACATTTAATATTGATAAAGTTGTAAGCCCGTATATTTGACACGAGCCTAAAATCTAGTTAAAAAGATAAAATAAAATTGTCAAATAGTAAAAAACTTAGTAAAAAAGTTACAATAGGGTCTTGTTAATAATTTTATTATGAAATTATAAAAGTGAGTTTTTGATATACAAGATAGAGATTTTTTTATGTACGTTAAAAACAACCCTTAACATTGTAGTTTGTGATTTTCATTACAATGTTATGTGGCATTTATTGGGAATATTCACATTATTCCATATGTATTTCCTAAATGTTAAAAAAAAATACCTTTATGGGAGGTGGAAACAATTTATATACTCTATTTGTTGAAACTATATTTTATATTCCCCTGCTTATCATTTTTGTGAAAAATAAACATTGTTATGTATTTTATACCAAATAAAATGCATATATATAATATAATATACAATACTATATAAAGTATTTTTTCCTTTTTTTTAATCTTTTAAGCTATCAATAATTTGTAGGTCCAAAATGCCCTTAATCTATCATCATTCTTAACAAATAAAACACATGATTTACCAAAAATATAATTATAAATATATTTACAACAACTATCGCTTAATTAACTCTTAAAATTAACTACATTATTTTTATATCAATAATATACACTATTTGACGCCACTATCACCACCACGTATCCGTCGCCGTCAACACCATATTGTTGTTACCACCACTATTGATGCATCATGCGAGCATCTATCTAGTTATTTTTTTACATATATACATGCAAGATTTTTTTTAATGGTCATCAAATTATGAGAATAAAAACTTGCTTGAAATGTATAGAATATAATATGTACATTGCCAAAGGGATTGAAAAAATTAATTGACCTGAAATAGACATAAAAATATATATAATGCCAAAAATGAAAACTATTTCATATTCCATAAGATATATTGTTATTGTCTGCAATAATCCTAGTATGTTAATACTGACATTACAATATTTACAAAAGAGGTGTTTCTTCGTTTCTTTTTAATATCATATTTTTTTTACTTGTTTGTTTCAAAATAGTTATCCAAAATTTTAGAATTAATTAATTATTAAGTATTTTATTTATTATATTTTTTTTTTGAAAGGTGTGGATCAATTGCTCCCAACAGAGGATATAGTTTACGTTGTGTTAACCGGGTCCGCGCTAAAGAGCCCCCTCACCTTCAATACCTTGTAGGAGGAAAAACCCCAATCAAAATGCCTAAGGCACAACATTTAATTGGGATAAAACTTTGCTCGTTCAGCAACTCATTTGCTCGTTGGTATATTAATTACTATTTTTTTTCGAACATTTAGTCGGTATGCGACATCAGGGAAACCTCACCGTATAATGGTGAAGCCTTGCACGTACCCTAGACAACGAGATGTTGACCATGGGCCGTTACAAGTATTCGGAGGAAAAAACCCCAAGACTTGTCATCCCTAAGGATCGAACTCAAGACCTTGGGTAAAACCTGAGATGCCTCTGACCAGTTGGACTAGTCATCATTGGCTATTAATTACTATTAATATACATTATTCACAAAAGTTTGTCTTAAATACAATAATTAACATATTCTTTTTCTTTTTTTTTTAAAGTTCATTTATTACATATGTATTATCATGTATTTTTTATTGTTGGTGAACATATTTGTGGAACGGAGAGAGTAATACATTGATCTTACTGGTGAACTTTAAGCAATAACTATTTTGCATGAAATACGAAGAGTATATAATTTTAAAATTTAATTCAGCTTTGGCTTTTCCAAAAATATATAATGTAGTCAAAATATATTTATTTTTCTTGGGTTGAATATCCTTTTGTTATACTCACTAGTCACTACTACTCTTTTATGTAACTGAAAAGTTATTAAGATTTTCACGTAGTTAAGATTGTGAAAAATAGGGGTGAGCTTGGATCGGTTTGGGTCGATTTTGACCCAAAATCGAAAACCAAACCGAAGCTTTCGGTTTTTCAAAACCAGAAACCTTGGATTCGGTTTTGGTTCGGTTCGGGTTGTCTGTTTCCCGGTTCGGCTTGGGTCGGTTTCCCGGTTTATTTTGGTTTTTTCTTTTTTGTTCTAGTTATGTAGAATCAATTTTGGTATTGTTAGACATGGAAAAGTTTGATGATCGTTTTCTTATAAGTTGTATATTATGATGTTGTCGAACGTTTTTATAGTTCTTATAGTTCGTATATTTGGAGTTGATATTGTAACTGTGTGAATAATAATGTTTTGTTCAATATATTGATTTCTACATAAGGTAAAACCAATTGCAAGCTTAGTCTTTGTTTTAATTGTACTTGATATGAGTGAGCAACTGAGCATAATAGTCATTAAGAATTTCACGTAGTTAAGATTGTGAAAAATAGGGGTGAGCTTGGATCGGTTTGGGTCGATTTTGACCCAAAATCGAAAACCAAACCGAAGCTTTCGGTTTTTCAAAACCAGAAACCTTGGATTCGGTTTTTGTTCGGTTCGGTTTTTGCTCATCTCTAGTGAAAATAGTGGCTTAACCCAACCAATTAAAGATACGTAGTTACTCCATATTATTAAATTTGAAGATTGTGAAAATCTGGATCATTAAAATAAACTATTATAGATATAGCTAAATAATATAAATATAAAATAAATTAAAATATATATGGTTTCGGTTCGGTTCGGTTTTGACGGTCGGTTTTTTCTTTTTTTTTTAAAGTTCATTTATTACATATGTATTATCATGTATTTTTTATTGTTGGTGAACATATTTGTGGAACGGAGAGAGTAATACATTGATCTTACTGGTGAACTTTAAGCAATAACTATTTTGCATGAAATACGAAGAGTATATAATTTTAAAATTTAATTCAGCTTTGGCTTTTCCAAAAATATATAATGTAGTCAAAATATATTTATTTTTCTTGGGTTGAATATCCTTTTGTTATACTCACTAGTCACTACTACTCTTTTATGTAACTGAAAAGTTATTAAGATTTTCACGTAGTTAAGATTGTGAAAAATAGGGGTGAGCTTGGATCGGTTTGGGTCGATTTTGACCCAAAATCGAAAACCAAACCGAAGCTTTCGGTTTTTCAAAACCAGAAACCTTGGATTCGGTTTTTGTTCGGTTCGATTTTTGTTTTTTTTTTTTTGTTCTAGTTATGTAGAATCAATTTTGGTATTGTTAGACATGGAAAAGTTTGATGATCGTTTTCTTATAAGTTGTATATTATGATGTTGTCGAACGTTTTTATAGTTCTTATAGTTCGTATATTTGGAGTTGATATTGTAACTGTGTGAATAATAATGTTTTGTTCAATATATTGATTTCTACATAAGGTAAAACCAATTGCAAGCTTAGTCTTTGTTTTAATTGTACTTGATATGAGTGAGCAACTGAGCATAATAGTCATTAAGAATTTTTTCATTCGTTCAAGCGAATAGTTACTGTCCTCAACAAAGTCTTGTGCTATAAATATGAAAAATGGATCATTAAAATAAATAGTGATAGATATAGTTCTAAATAATATAAATATAAAATAAATTAAAATATAAATGGTTTTCGGTTCGATTCGGTTTTGACGGTCGGTTTTTGCATTTTGGTTTTTCGGTTCGGTTTTTGCTCATCTCTAGTGAAAATAGTGGCTTAACCCAACCAATTAAAGATACGTAGTTACTCCATATTATTAAATTTGAAGATTGTGAAAATCTGAACGATAGTTCCACGTAGTTAAAGGCATATGGTGCGTTATTAATTCAATATGGAAATCAAGGATCTTAAGATTTTAATACACATCATCAAGAAGATTTGTGGATTAAATGCCAGATTGTAACATGAAAAGTTATATAGAAATTAATTAAAATACAGATTTGTAACTTTCATATATACTACATAATTAAATATCAAGTGTTGCTTTTTCCTTACAAAATGCATGTAAGCATATGCTTTTCCTTGTTCTCCTTTTTATTTTTTCATGAGTTTATAAAAACAATAACAATAACAGTACTCAATCTCATAAGAATAACCATGAAAAATAAGATGTAAATAGTTATAATTCCATTTGAAGATAAAAAAGACAGTATACAAAAACACGAGAGCCGTCTAATTCAAGTACTTTTACTAATTTCGTACAAATTTCCGAGTTTACTAACACGGTTATACTATGGCAACGTCATTTCATATTTTGCACAGTGTTAAATTAAATGCTTGGCATTTATTTATTAAATAACTAGAGAAGTTTCCGCGCAATAAAGTGTCGGTGGTGGTAGCTAGCAGTGTGATAGTGGTGGCTACGGTAACGTCGAGTGGTGTAAATTGTTGATGTAAAGAAAATATATAATATACTTGTTTCATAACTTAAATTTGAATGTTATAAATTATTTCATTAAGGATATTTATGGGAACAGAAATAAACAATAAAAAGGTAGGGATAAAATAGACACCTCAAATCATCATTTGAAAGGGGGTTTTGGGGGGGGGGGGGTTACTTTAGTAAGGAGTATAGATATATCAGTACGTCACTACAAGTTATCTGGCTTCTCGAGATGAGGGATGTCGTCCCCAAATGTCTCGTTTGTCGTTTCCAAATACCTTTGGGACGACATTTTGCAACGATACGGGTCATCTTCGAAAAATACTAACATACGGTGTCGATAGAAAAATAAATAGTTAAAATTCTAAACCCTAAATCTTAAATCCTAAACCAATGTATGCTCATGTTAGTAATATTTAACTTGTCTATCAGTGCTTCATACACTTCGTATCTAATGTAAGGCCAGTCCTTATAGCCTTCCTGTAACATCCGTGAATTTTGACCCGTTGACTTTTCGTGTAATATGACTAACAATTTAAGTTAATGAATTAATTGGGTCGTTTTGTGATTTTATGACTATGTGGCATGCTAGTCGGGTCGTCGTATGTGTAGTCGGTATGTAATTGTGCAACTAATGGTATTGTGGTTGAGAAGGGAAACGGGTCGGCCCGTGGGTAGTCCATGACCCACTAGCCCCTCCCCAAGACCCATTCCCCCCTTATCCTTTTCTCATTTCTCATCCTTCTCTCTTTCTCTTCTATTCTCTCTAGTAAAAGAAACCCTCCATCTAGTTTTCATTTTCTTCCATCTAAATTGTGTTTTGGAATTGCTATAATACAAGAACCGTAATCATCATCTTCTCATTGTCGCCATCTTTGAAGAATCAAAGGCCAAGTTCTAACATTTCACCCATTTTGACCTAAATTCGGATTTGAGCGCTAGAAAGAGTTTTGGTAAGTCTAAATCATCCCATTTACTTCTATTTATGTTCATTTACTTGTTTCTAGTTAATTTGGTGCAGTTGCAAGTCTTGAATCGAGTCGAATGGCGATTTTGGGTAATTAGGGTTTTATTTAGGGTTGGGACGATTCGGCATGATTTTGATGTTAATGGGCGGATTTATGGTATGGGTTAAGTGTGGTTAGGTGTAGCAATGCTTATTGATGCTTCAATTTATGTTGCAAACGCTTACAAATCGTTTTGGGTTGTTTTTGGGGGTTTTTGGGTCGGACTTGCAGCTGCTGGTGCTGCTGTTCTTAGGCTTGCCCAGTGTTGGGCGTAACTTACGCCCCTCCCAGCGTAGGTTACGCCAGGTCTATTTTGTTGGCCGTAAGTTACGCCTAGGTTGGCCGTAGCTTACGCCTAGGATTTACCTTACGCCAAAAATCCCTCTGTTTACGCCACTCCAGACGCCAAAAGTGAACTTTCTAGAGGACCGTAGGTTACGCCCCTATTCACCGTACCTTACGCCCAGTCAAGTTTGCCCAGCGTAGCTTACGCCCCTTCGTGACCGTACCTTACGCCCGTTGTATTTTGACCACCGTAACTTACGCCCCTGTTGGCCGTAAGTTACGGCCGTTGTTTTCTGGAATGTTCCTTGTTTGACCTAGTTTGACCTTCTAGACCGTTTTACGCGCCGAGTCTTAATCTAATTCACTTTTTATCTTATATAACATTGATTAAGAGTCGTAGAAGTCATTTAACGTCGCGAAACACTTTGGAACCCTAATTAGGGTTTCGCCGTGTTTTCAATAATTGCGTATATGTGTTTATGTATGTTGACGTGAATGTATATGATCGATATTTAGGTGTTGGACGTGGAGTGAACATTGTTCGAAGATAACTTAACTTTATATCAATCTTAGCTTTCATAACCAATCGAGGTGAGTTTCGTATCTCCCTACCCGTTTGGGATTCGGGCTGAAAAGTGTAAACCTGGCGTGTTTACTTGTATTTATTGATGTATTGTTTGTTTGACTTGATTGTTGGATTGATGTGACGTATCTTTTCGTTTGATTGACTTGGGTTGTGTTTTCGTTAAGTATTACTTATATATTAGGATAGACGTACATACATGGAAGTCGGTTATGCTTCCTTTGGGTTTTAGATGTGGTGGGAAGGCTGCGGGTGACCCTATACATAAGCATCTGGGACTTGAAGAAAGTAGAATCCTCTGAAGTATATGTACGTATAGTTGGTTTATATTGTGATTAGTGGCTCATGTTTTGTTGATTATTGTTCGTTGGCTTTTGGTTATCATACATTGATTTCTGGGATATGTTTGAGTAATATTGATTGTTGGCACAGTTTATCGTATATTGGTTGTTGGTTAATGAAGTATGCATTTACATTCGTTTGTAAGCATTGCATACATTATTGTTGGACCCTCGGCAGGGGATTGCCGGCATCCTGGTGCATAAATGTATGCACCCATTTTGGATGTAGACCTGACCCCGAGTATATAGACATATATATCTCGATGTTTTTGAGATACAGCCTTGTCCATGGCGATGGCAGAGGGTATCGTTGCATACGTGATTGAAGGTCACGCTTGGGATAGGCATATTTGCTTATTCATTCATTCGGCATTTGCATTGATACATACATCATTGTGCATCCTCATTACACTCTCATTTCTTTTGTGTAATCTTGTTGTTGGACGATATTGTGTTACTTAGAGGCTCGCTGTAAGTCATGTCTAGCCTTTATTATTATATTGTGATTATTGATGTTGGTTCGACACGAACCCTTACTACGAACTCACCAACCTTGTGTTGACTATGCTTAGTACACTTTTCAGGTAATCAGGTACTCCCAGGACGTGGAGTTTAGTTGCTTGCTTGCTGTCTAACCCGGACTTGGACCTCATGGATCAAGGATTCATTAGCCTGTCTTTTGCATTATACTTAGGATTTGTTCATCTTCTCTGGATGTTGTTATGTAGACTTTGATGACTATTTGTTCTTGTTGTATTTTGTTACTTGTTTGCTATGTTCTGGATTCACCGAAGCTATAATTGCATTTAGATAGTTCTATTGTAATTCCACCGGGTGCTATGTGTTTTCCGTGACATTTCGAGCTCCGGCTTGGGGTGTTACAGAATGGTGGCCCATGCGTGGTCGTAGAGAATTAGGCGGTTTGACCTAGACTACGGCTTAAGTTAAAACTCTTCATATAGCATGCATGGTTAGGAAATTCGTGTGCAATATGAATTTTGAATCCCCGTGTGAGTTCGTAGTTAAGACCACTTGTGTGATAGCTTAAATTCAATGTGATGAATGTGGTTACTATGATTGTTGTTGTTATTTGTTGAAGCTAATGTGATGAGTTAGGGCAAAATGAAGGGATGCCATTAACTTAGTATAATATTGTGGCAACCCTAAAAGAACCCGATCAACTCTTTTATGGTTACCCGATACTATAGCAAGTTCATGACATCGTGGATTGCGCACGTGTGGGTTAAAGTATAATAAGGAACCGATATGCTTAAGGGAAGTTGATTTGGGTGGAAGGTTAGCCGTTGGTACACCTTGTATACATACCCGATTGATAACTAGAGAGCATATCGAATTCGGATTATACTTTGAATCATTCGTGTTAGTTGTTTAATTACATGATGAAATGAACATGAGTACTTAAATTACTTGATGTTATGATATGTGAAAACCCCTAATGATCCTAACACTACTGCCTTAGCATAACATTATGTAATGAGTATGTGGTACCGATATGAGGGCATTGACTACTTGTGTGACTAACATGCGAGCATTTGAGACTAACTCTCGGGTCAACGTGTCACTTGTTTTATAGAAATGGTGAGACCAAGGAGAGTCGGAACGAACTATAGGCTGAAGAGGAAGAACCTCAACCGGAAGCTCAACTGGAAGTACAGGAGTTAGGGCGTGGTAGAGGCCGTGGTAGAGGTCGTGGTAGGGCCGTGGTAGGGGTCGTGGTAGAGCTCCTGAGCCAAACTTGGCTGAGGTAATCGCTCAAACGGTTGCCGGCATCATGCCAACCATCATTGCTCAAGTCACAGCAAGTCTTGGGCAAAATAATGTGGCTCAAAACAATGAAGCCCCAGAAAATGAAAATAACGAAGATGCTCAACATTATGCCGAAGATAATGAAGAAGAGGAACCCGTGGGAGTTAATATAGGATCAAATGTTTTTGAATGCATATAAAGAGGAACATGTTTAAGTGCCTTTTGAGTCCCCAAGTCATCTGGCAACTCAACATGAGTGGGAGATACAGGAGGATTATTGGATGAAGGGTTTTCAGTTTGTGGTTGTTTTTCTGGTTGTTGTTGTAGGGAAGATAAAGAAGCCATTTTAGATTATTAGATTAAGAAATGGGAAGAAGAAGATGAACAGTGAGAGGAGATAGAGAGAATTTTGAGAAGTTTGAGAGATTTGGAGAATAAGAAAATAAGAAGGTGAATTTTGAGAGTATAAAGGATGGAGATTGAAACAATTTGAATATATATAGCATGGATATGGGCCCCATAACTATGACAGTGAACCGTCACAAATACTCTCTTTCATACGTAATATATACATATATATACGTATTTGAGTAACGTATAAAAATGGATTGATGTGACAACTTGTACCATTATTTCAAAAGTACTCGAGTTTTACGGCGGATACAGTGTACAAGTTGTCCATTAGGGAGAAAATCGAGGTAACCATTTTGAGATTTCAATAAAATATTGATAAAAATACTT
>CM067170.1:150863871-150875831 GCA_034093135.1 Erigeron breviscapus | reverse complement strand
GAGTAACGGTCAAGTCAATAAGTCAAACTCGAAAAGTTTGGGATGTTACAGTTGTGGACACGTGGCGGACGTTGGACGTTTGTAAACTCATCTTAACTCGATCTTAACTTCTCATTTCCGATCAAGGTGAGTTCCGTAGCTCCCTACTCAATTGAGATTCAGGCTGAAAAGTGTACACATACGTGCTTGTTTGATTGTTTGGTTGATTTGATTGACGGCTTATTGATTGACTGATTGATTGTTTGATTTATTGATTGTCTGATTGATGGATGGTTTTGATTGATTGTTTGATGGTTTACGCATATGATTGTGATATTGTGATTATTTAGGATAGTCGTACATACATGGAAGTCGGTTATGCCTTCAAAGGGTTTGAGATGTGGTGGGAAGGCTGCGGGTGACCCTATATATAAGCATCGAGAACTCGTTGAAAGTAGAATCCTCCTAAGTGTATGTACGTATTGTTTTGGTTGGTTTGATGACTTGATGATTGATGGACTTGTGATTGAGGCAAACGCGCATATGTAATGATATGGTTATTGATGAGACGGACTTGTACATCCGAGTGTATAGATGTATACACTTGAGTTGAATTGATGAGACGTACATGGACATCCGGGTATATAGACATATATACACCGATGATTTTGAGATGCCACATTGTTCATTGTGATGACATGTGAGTATCGTTGCATTGTTGACTTGATGGTCACACTTATGATATGCATTATGACATTGACATGCATACGACACATATATTGATAATGACATCTCCTGTGCATATTCATTACACGCATATGATTGCACTCTTGATATTAGCATGCTTTTAGCATATTTCTTGACATTGATATGCATTTGGTACACTCCTGTATTGACATCCCTTGTGCATGTTCATTATACGTTTACTAACTATCTTGTATAGTTACGTGTATGATTACTTGTGTGTGACAAGGTTTCGCTATGAGCAAACCTATATTACGTGTCATGGTTGTTTAAGGGCTACATGTAAGTTATTACCTGCCTTTATCTTGTTTATATTGTGATTATTTGACGATGGTTCCTTGTGATCCATTACTACGAACTCACCAACCTAGTGTTGACTTTGTTTAGTACACTTTTCAGGTAATCAAGTGAATCCGAGACGTGATGGTTGATTGTTGCATTTTCTAGGGCTTGGACTTGGACTTATATGGATCCGTGATTCATTTGCCCTTTTAAGGTTTCATGTTCTTTATGTGTATTTTACCTTGAATGTATAATGATGGGTTCACCGAATCCTTTTATGTCATATAGTTCATGTTCTACGATAATTTCATGCATACGCTATATCTTTTCAGTAATATTCTGAGCCTAGCTCGGGGTGTTACAAATTTAACAACATTCTTGAATTGTTAAACAAAAATTTTCATGAAAGAAACAGAGTAAGGATGTTGAAATAGATGAATATTTATACGTGTATATGTAAAAAAACATAGATTTGTAAATTATTCTAATTATCATTATTATTTTACACACCCGTATTAAGTAAAGATATTGAAAAATCAATGTACAAATTAACATCAAAGATAGATATCACTAACGACAATAAATTGTTAAGGGCAAAAATGTCATAAAAATTTATTTTTAGTAGAGAAAGTAATATCTTATGTAAAAAAATCACCTCCCCTATTTCAAAAAGGTAGCTATTTTAATAAGAAAAAACGAAAAAGTTACCAGCGCAATGCCGTGACGAGTGGTAGTGACGACAACAGTTTGATTATTAATTTGAAAATAATTAATGTAATATACATATATATATATATATATATATATATATATATATATATATACATATGAGTAAAAAATTTATTTTTTAAAGTTCAAAATAGTGTTGTAAAATTTCTTTATTATATATACGAGATGGGTACCCGCGCAATGCGGCGGCGGTGGCGGCAACGGGTGGTGCTAGTGGCGGTGGTGGTAACGATGTGGTTATTAATCTAAAAGTAATTGACGTAAATGGTAGTGTAGTTATTTTATGGTTAAGTGATGTATCTTTTGTAAATAACTTTATTAAGAATATTTGTAATATCCCATAAAAATTAAAACACTTTAAATTGATAATATGTAATACCTATATATATAACTCCTAATTATCTTAATTCATGAACGAATTATTTTTTAGAAGGATAGAATTATAGTGACCCAAATTAAATATCTTTTAAATATAAATTAGAAATTTAAATATATTAATCTCTTTAGAACCATATATGTATATATGCAGTGTTATAATGTAACGTTTTATAAAATCAAGATAAACGTAGTGTGTTAAAGAAAAAATGATACTCGTAATAATGTGGCCATAAAATTGAATAGTCTATTGCTATGTTACGTGGGTTAAAAAAAATAAAAATAAAGAACATACAAAATTAATTAGATCATTGTCTATTTGTTTTGTCACGTAGACTTATGAAAAATGATATCCTAATTGGAAATAATATAACTCTTATAATAATTTATGATGATAAGATAATTAATAAAGGTGAATTAAAAGCTAATATTCATGTTGGTTTCGTATTGAGTATGGAAGACGTAAGGAATTTGTGCATTCAAGATTAATTATCACTTATTGTTCTTTAAGGTGGGGTAATAGCAAGTAAGTTATAATTAACAATATGACTTTTTGTTAGTATTAGTAAGTTACGATTGAGATTTAAAAAAAAAAAATCAAACACAATTTAACACCTAAATGAAACCAAACACCATACTTATATATACCTATTATTATTAAGGTAATAGTCAAAGTAATACATCATTTTTTCGATTTGGATAACTGTTGATCATTCCTAACAACTGTTAGTCGATCAGGTCCTTTTCTATATTTGATAGAACCTAGAAAGCAACCTCTTTATATTTGGTAGGGATAAGACTGTCTACATCTCAACCTCCCTCGTACACTATTATAAAATTTAAATATTTTATTATTTACTGCTTCTATACAAGTATTCGATATACGACAAATTACTTTAAATGCCATTTAATTTACAAGGTCAACTTTCTCATACGTTATGTGACCACAAAGGCTTCAATAAAAGCCAAATTAGCATGTAGCGCAAAAAAATGGAGTAAATCTTTTATGAGTATTTTAATAACATAACCGAAACCAAACAAAAACTCAAACGAAAAACAACGGTTTTTGATATTGAAAACCGAAAAGGTTCGGTTCGGTTGAATGTTTTGTATCGTACGTAAATCCCAGGCACCCATACCCCCATCTTTATTCATTCATATATCAAATTGAAATAATCAATCAGTCCAACGCCTTCATTATATATATTATCTCCACTAAAATCACAGCTTAGATATTTCCAACAACAACAAATATAATCATTATATATGGCAGAAAATAAGAGCAAGATATTGATCATCGGAGGAACCGGGTACATCGGAAAGTTCATTGTAGAGGCAAGTGCAAAAGCCGGACATCCCACTTTTGTTTTGGTCAGAGAAACCACAACCAAACATCCTGAGAAATCCAAGCTTCTTGACAACTTCAAAAATCTTGGTGTCACCCTTCTTATTATTCGATTTGGTGGTCGCATTCTTTCGGTGATTCTTCATTTTTGCAATTGTTGTGATCAACAATAAGGTACGGATATTCTAGATCGTGTTAGGATCTTTTTGGTATAATTCTTTCTCTCACAACTTTGTTTGTTATATATTATTATATGTACGGATATTCTAGATGTGTTATTAGGATTCCTTCTCGTAAAATCTTTCTGCTAAAAACTTCTTTTGATTTGTATGTAAAGTTTTATGGATATGGTATATTATCTGAAATATTATTCGTCTGCTAGACTTTGTATAATATTGTGATTTTCCCATTTTGATGTACTAACGATATTGCCTTCATGATTGTGAATTGGGAAATCATAATATTTTGTTATTTATAGTTGTGTCAAAACCATCTCTTGAAACCCGATTCGAAAGCTGTCCCGAAAAAGGTGGGTTTGGTGTGTTACATTTGATGCGATGATTTGTACACTAATATGTCCCTTGAATATTCGATGGCTGAAAGATAATACAGTCGCATATTATGAATCATATTAATTGGTCCCGAAAGAATAATACAGTCGCATTTTGTGAGTTATGATATGTCCATCGAATATTCCTTGACCCGAAATTTTAATACAGTCGCATATTATGAGTATTGATGACTCCATTGGAATTTTGTATGAATTGGGTAGACAGAGATGTGATTTTAAGTCAATATTTAAAATGTCTCAAAATATATATACTTTTAATTATTTATTAGTCCGAAAACTAATTTTGTCACATGGAAACATTTATTCGATATATTTAAGTATATAAGTCGGTCAAAACGGTTTCTTAAGATATGCATATAAGAGTAACCTATCCATGGAGGTCCCATGGGCGCGTTATTGTGACACCGATGACGTGGCACCGGCCGTAGCGGTGTATTTGATTTGATCTACGGCGTCTCCTTTTGATGACCACCGAGTGGTTATGCGCACTTTGATATTATATTTTGATAGGAGGCGTATGGATCGGTCCTAGGCATATTTTGATAAGTTTGATGGTGGACGCTTATCGTAGTGTCATACGAGGCGTTTGCACCAAAAATGAATGATTAGTGGAGTAGCTACCCTATGATTTCATTCGGCCCTTTTGATAAGTTATTTGTTTTGACTCTTATGTGCATTATTTTATGGAACTTGGCTTTATAGTATTTTGTTTGTTAAGTATAAGATATTGTGAAACTATACGTATGTGTATTTTGATTTGAAATAAGTGTGTTTTGAAATAAGTTTGTTTTGAACATAAGTTTGTCTTTAAAATTTGTATTCGCATGTCATATATTATTCTTCAGCTTTTGTCATATCCGTTCACTGGGCTTTTTGCTCAGCCGTATTCCTTTTTCTTTCTTATACGGCAGGTGATCAAGCGGGCTTTGGGAACGAGAGAAGAGAGTAGATAGAAGTGGACTTAGCACCCCTTGCCTTAGAGTTTTATTTCAAGCTTTAGAAGTATTTATTTTGATTTGTCAGGTTGACTTTGAATAAGATTAACGCCCTTTTCCTTTAAGTTATTTTGATATCATTTTATATTGTTTTGAAAATTTGGGGCGTTACAATATTATAGATATTAGGTGGAAATATTTTAATTAATTAATAAAAGAGATAGATAGTTTGGATAAATATGGGTGTAAAATATTTTAGGGATATATTGGGTAGATTTAGGTTTCGTTCTTTTTTTACTTAATAGACTTAATAATTAAGAACTTAATGCATTAAGTCAAATCTCTTGTTCTTTTTTTTTACTTAATAAACAAAAATGACCGTCAATTACCTATTTCATACTTAATACATTCAGCCAATATTTATACATTCAACCACTTAATATATTCAGCACTTAATGACTAAAAAAAGAACGGGCCCTTAGTGTGTGAGTTAGGAATGTGTTGAAAATTAAGGGTATTTTGGATATTTTAAAGGTAGAGAGTTAAAAAGAGGGGAAATAGTTTGTTTATTAATAGAGTATAGATATTAGGTTGAAAATATTTAAATTAATGAATAAATAAGAGAGATAGTTTGGATAAATAGTGAATATTGAGATATTTTAGGTAGAGGTGTGTGGGTTGAAAATATGTTGAAAGTTAAAGTATATTAGGTTTTTTAAGATAAAAGTTGAAAAGGAAAAACGGATAGTTTGTTTTATAAAAGAGTGAGAATGTACTTTATATTTTGCAAGATTATTAGTTTTATTATGGTGTTGTGTCAAATATACTAGAAATTAAATATAACTAAAATAATATAATTCTAACACAATATATATTTTATTTTATTACTTTTAATAATTCTTTGTAGATGAAACAAATTTGTTAATTGTGTTAAAATTTTTTTTACGCATATATGTTTTTAGTAATTTAATTAGTATTTCTTTATCCCATTAGAAGTGTCATATTTTAATTATTCAAATTTTTTTTAAACTTTGACCTTTAATTTTTTGTTTGTATATTATATATTATTTGCTAAAAGTTATATGAGTTGAATGAATTTTAATATGTGTGTTCATAAATATAAGTTTCCATCAAGTATTACAAAACAATAACATATATATTTTTGGTCAAAGTTTAAAAAGCTTTAAAAATTTAAAACAAGACAGTTGTAGTGAGACAGAAAGAGTAATAAAAAAAAAGATTAAAAAGTGTTACTTATATTTAATCTAAATAACTAATAAGGTTCATTATTATTTTATGAAAAAACTAAAATTGTAAATTAGTGATAATAAACAAAAAAATAAATAAATAGACTTTTTTTTTATAATTTTGTATATTTAATACTAGATTAAACCCACACGTTGTGCGGGACTGACTGAAAACATAAATAAAAATACAATAACTGATAGTTACATTATTATTCATAATTTAGATATAAGAACTGTTAGATTACGACCTGATGCAAACAATAAAATTATACTTATGAATAAAATATACACCACAAACAATCGGTTATTATTATTATTTTTATCATTATTTTTGATGTATCTAATAGTAAACCATTAGAATTAATTTAAATTATCAAATATCTTATATATATAAATGCAATGTTTTTTAGACCATCATGTATTTGGTAACGCAAAGGGATCTAGTGATACCAACAAATTATCTTGATGTTCAAAACGTTGACTTATTGACTATTTGAATATTAACATAATATAGTTATAATAATAACAATATAATAATAAATTTGAATAAACAACTAAAATTTAGGGTGAATTGACAAGTAAGTAAAATCCTATAAATAAATAATAAATGCCAACTAAACTTAAAAATAATTTGATGTTTCATGCATATATTACATGTATTATAATATTCATATTTGCATATATAAATTAATATATTTATAAATATATTATAATAATTTACGTATAATATAATCATTTAAACGATTTATAATTGATAGTTAATCAGCAAATTAAGAAAAAGATAGAAACTTAAATGATAAGAAATAACTAAGTTAACAATAAAATACGGATATCTTTTATTATTTCAAATAATATACATGACTATAGTTGTTTTAAAATTGATATAATTTGATAATAAGTTAAACTTTGTTACCAAAACTCAATTACACGGATCTTTTATGTACACTACGTGATAAAATTTGATTAATAGACTAAAATTAATGACATGGCTATTTATAAATGGCATAAAAATAAAACAATTAACACAAAAATAACAACTAATAAAAATCCAAGTTGTCAAACTCTTTATATATGCTAAATAAGAGAAATGTTATCTTCTTTTAGTTAGACAGAGTAAAACTTTTCTTATATTATATTGATTTAAAAAAGGTTATTTGTAATCGATTAATTGGCTCACCTCTTTTCCAGTTCCCGCACTGGCAAATTTTCATTGAAAAACAAGGGGGGAAAATGGGCGCCATAAAGTTTCCAACAATCCCTCCAAATAAATTCGAACTAATAATTTTCATACAAAGTTTCGGACTGTATCATCGACTTGGGATATCACAAACACGACTTATCTCACTTATCCAAAATTTCGGACTGTATCATCCACATCTTTAACATGTATCCGTTTCAACATTTACAACTATAAGCAATCTGTTGTATTAGATTATGGTTCTTTGTGTTCCTGTCTTGCTAATTTTCAGAGATGAAAAATACATTGGAAACGCCTATGGTATGTCCCTTGGTTCTTGCATAGTTGCTTCACAATTTCGCAAATTTTAATTCATTGTATCTGCAAAATTTATCTTTCATATGTATAAGCTCTGGTGGCAAACTGTTAGGTACTTAGGTTACAATTGAGTTAAAAATTTGGGATAACAAATTCGCAATTTTTAATTGATTGGGATTTGCTCATCACCACGTTTTAACATCCGGCCGGTGAACAATTTTTTTTGTTAAAAAATTGACTTTTTTTTTAGTAAATATGAAATTCCTTTGTTTAGTGAATCCGAAGTTCCTTCACTGGAAAGTGGAAACCCAATTGATTACTGCCATAGATGCTACCCAATTTGGGCAAACAACAGGAAACGTCTCGCAGGCTATACAATCGGGTTTAGGAAATCTGTAGAAGGTGGAAATCTGACCACGACGCCGTTACACCAACTCCAGGAAATCTGCGTTGCGTCGTCTTACAAACCAAACCGCTTTGAGTAATATACTAATATTTCACTCAAATATGGATATTAAGTTAAAACATGAATTGATAATAGATAGTTAGAGCATCTTCAATGGTAAAGCTTTTTTCTAAAAGCTTTTTCTTAAAAAGCTTTCACTCCAATGGTAAAAGCTTTAAAATGACTTGAAATCCTTTAAATTACAATTAAATATGTATGAAAGGGAGTGTAATAGCTTGAAGTTTTTCAAGCTTTTGCCAAAAAAGCTTTTGCACCCAATGGTAAAAAGTCTTTATAAAAGCTTTTTGTAATAGTAATAAGTCTTACAAAAAGCTTTTCAAAAATACCATTGGAGGTGCTCTTATAACAGGAGGTGGAACAGATAATTTCAAGGTCCAATGACATGATTAACTGAATTTTAAAATTAGAGATCCTGTGATGGATAGATGGAACAGAGCATTTTAAGGAAAAGATGAACCTACATTTGGTGGGGAAAGGGGAATCACTAGAGAGAGCATTAAGAGACATGAACATTTTCTCAATTGATATTGCCTTGTGCCCTTGTCGCATTTCCACATTTATGATGGTCGATGGAATAAGTTATGTATTTAACAATAAGATTTAGTTACCAGTAAATTTTCCTTCAATACCTTTTATTGTGTTAAAATATTTGTAACTAAAATTTAGGGCCCGTTTTTTTTAATCATCAAGTGAAAAAAAAGGGTAATTGAGTGGGAATTTTCTGGTCCCATGTACTACTCAGAGTGCACACCGCATAGAATTCATGTTCGGTTAAGGCTGGCAATTGGGTACCTGTTAAGACCTGTTAAAGTAACTGTTAAGCAAAAAATGTACTATGCAACTTTTTCTATTTTTAAAAATAATTGTTTTTAATATTTTAAAGTTCAACATTTAACTTTTTTGATACATAAAACGAATAACTGTCATGCTCAAATCATCAAAGGCAAGTGTTAAATGAGTCGTTTTCATGTTTGAAAGCTGAGAATTTTGTGCGCACCGAACCTGTTAAGACCTGTTAAGACACGATTTGCCAGCCTTATGTCCGGTGACTCACCATTCTCACACATGGGTCACTAAATATAGTTTCTCCTATTGCCTTTGACAAAATTTGAACCTGTGACTTGCAGCCTTAATCTGTGTGCCCATGTGGTCACATGGTGATGGTACCCGTGAGTATATTAAGTGATTGAATGTATAATTAATGTCTGTATGTATTATGTAAAAAATATGTAATTGACGGTTTTTTTGTATATTAAGTAAAAAAGAAAACATAAAATTTGACTTAATTATTAAGTTTTTAACTATTAAGTTTATTTAGTAAAAAGTAAACGAGGTTTAATGCTAAATTTATTCTCATTGTATAAGAGGTTTATTCGGGACTGACTATCTGTCTCATACAAATTTTCCTCCAAAACCTTTTTTTTTTAAATAAATAACAATTATCTTATACTACCTAATTTTTATACTACCTAAATAATACTAAATTACATTATGTCAAAATTTGAACTTTGATCTCTACTCAAAAAGACAATATCCTCTGTCAAGTGCTAAACTACTATTGAGAGTTTAGTTGGGATTAAAATTCGGTCATTAACAGATATTCCTACAAACCTTTTTATTGTTCAAATATTTATGTAACTGAAAGTTAGCCTTAAGTATGCTATTCATGTATTTGGGATTTAATTAATTGGGACTAAAGTTCAGTCAAGAATAAATTACCCTCCAAAACTTTTTATTGTAGAGACTTTTTGTAACTGAAATTTAGTTTTAAATATACTGTCGATGTATTAAGTGTTCAGTTGGGACTAAAGTTTTAAATTTAGTTGTGCAAATATGTCTTTGTAACTGAAATTTAGTCTTAAATTGTAGCCCATGCATTAGGTGCTTAGTTGGGGAAATTAGTCACTAACAAATTTCCCTCTAAAATTTTATTGTGCAAACACTTTTGTAACTGAAATTTAGTCTTAAATATGTAACACCCGTGAATTTTGACCCGTTGACTTTTTGTGTAATTTGACTAACAATCTAGTTGAATGAAATAATTGGGTCGTTTGGTGAATTAAATGACAATGTGTGTTATTTGAGTCGATAATATGTTTTGATGGGTGTTTAAATGTGTAACGTTTGTTTTATGGCTTGTGGGAGAAGCGGGTCGGCCCGTGGGTAGCCCATGACCCACCAGCCCCAAGGCCTACTTTCCCCCCTGTAACATCCGTAAATTTTGACCCGTTGACTTTTGTGTAATTTGACTAACAAACTTGTGAATAGAATTTGGGTTAATGCTTACGGAAAGATTTTGGTGTTTAAAGGGTTAACGTTTAGCTATTTGTCGGATTTAGCGGAGCGGGTGCCTACCCATTTGGACTATAGGCCGGCCCCCCCCCCATTTGATCAATCATTTTCCAAATCCTTTTCTTTCTTTCTTTCTTCCTTTCCTTCCAATCTCATTTCTTCACCCAAAAATCAACTAATTCATAATCAAATTCTGGATAATCAAGGGTGTTTCAAACTAGATTAATTCAAGAAATTTCATCATCTTCATCATTTATATATCATATCGAAAGATTAGAGTTCAAGAACAAGAAAATCTTCATTTTTAGTTAAATTCGGATTTGAGCAATTGTGGGAGAAATTGTAAGTTAAAACTACCTCATAGTAGTCATTTTATGTTGATAAACATGTTTCTAGTAAAACCCAAACGTTTTGTGCCTTGAATCGAGTCAAAAATCGGATTAGATTCACAGTTTCAAGCCGCTGTGCAGTAAACGCGCGATGGGGTTTAAACGCGCGTTTGGGGTCTAAACGCGTGTAAAGGTTTTAAACTCGTGTAAAGGTTTTAAACTCGTGTAAAGGTTTTAAACTCGTGTAAAGGTTCTAAACTCGTGTAGGGGTTTCTAAACGCGCGTTAAGGTTTAAACGCGTGTTGGTGTTCTAAACGCGTGTTAGGGTTTGTGACTTGACCTGATTGTGCTAAAACAGCTTGTTTATGATTGTAGAGTTGACATTATGATATATTGATGTATAATTATAGGTTGTGGACGTGTGGACCGTAATACTCGCCGGTAATCTTGTACTCGCCTCTTTATCAAACAAGGTGAGTTTCGTATCTCCCTACCCGCTTGGGATTCGGGCTGAAAAGTGTAAACCTGGCGTGTTTACTTGCATTTATTGATGTATTGTTTGTTTGACTTGGGTTGTGTTTTCGTTAAGTATTACTTATACATTAGGATAGACGTACATACATGGAAGTCGGTTATGCCTTCCTTTGGGTTTTCGATGTGGTGGGAAGGCTGCGGGTGACCCTATACATAAGCATCTGGGACTTGAAGAAAGTAGAATCCTCTGAAGTATATGTACGTATAGTTGGTTTATATTGTGATTAGTGGCTCATGTTTTGACGATTGTTGATGGATGACTCAGGTTTGACGAATATTGATTATTGATTCATATTCATCGTATATCGATTGTTGGTTTATGAATTATGCATTTACATTTGATTGTAAGCATTGCATACATTATTTTGGACCCTCGGCAGGGGATTTGCCGGCATCCTGGTGCATAGATGTATGCACCCATTTTGGATGTAGTCATGACCCCGAGTATATAGACATATATAACTCGATGATTTTGAGATACAGCCTTGTTCATGTCGATGACAGAAGGGTATCGTTGCATTTGTGACCGGCGTTCACGCATAGGATAAGCATGTCGACTTATTCATGCATTTGGCATTGGCTTTGTTTCATACATTGCTGGCTTATTCATGCATTTGGCATTTGCATTGTTTCATAA
>CM067170.1:150820388-150862871 GCA_034093135.1 Erigeron breviscapus | reverse complement strand
TCGCCCTGCACCCACAAAAATCATCAGTTATTTTTGTGAACCCATCTTTTCTTGATGGGTTCACTGGACTTCTCTACAGAAGTCACAGTTGATTGTTTCGGTGTTGAACTGGAGGCTGCATCTGGAGCTTTTTCACCAGCTCCAGGTGCAGGAGTAAAAACGATTGTACCAGATTTTGTTCCAGATGGAACATTCTTTTGTTTAGGTTTGGAGGAGGGTTTAATATTTTGTTTGAAAACTGGAGGTGATGAACCTCCTTGGTTCAACTGGAGCTTTAGTCTGTCGGGTCTTGGGCACCTTAGACTTTTGAGGTAAAGGCTTGTTACCAGTGGCCTTTTTGACTGGAGCTTTAGCTTGTTTGGCTCCAGTTTTAACCTCAATGGGGGTGGTCTCAATGGTTTCAGTTTCAACAGCTTCAGGTTGATCATAAGTAGTTTCAACCCTGAGAGCTGGAGGCAATGCATGAAGATCTGGTATGAGAGCTGCCATCTCCGGATCTCCAGATTTCCATGCATTCTTCTGGGCATCGATAGTTCTCTGAAAATGCATCATAGTTTTTACCAGATGCTTTTACCCATGACTTGATAATCTTTTGTTCTTTTTCAAGATCACAAAATAATTTTTGATTATCAAGTTCCAAAGCCTCAATTTTTAAAACTGACTCCTTGAGAGCCAACTGGACACTTTGTAAATCATTAAGTTGTGGCTTGACATTGTTCAGTTCAATTAAGATAGTGTCAAGATATCTTTCACTATCTGCTCTTACAGTTTCCACAAAAGCTAAATCACCACTTAATGATTCAGCCAGGTCCAGTTTCAGTTCAGGGTCAACTTGGTTGTCATAATCACATACCTTTTTCAAGATGATGTCCACCCATCTTCCAGTGATGACATCTTCTTTTGCCACATGCTTGCTGTTGATCTTCCAAGGCCATGAAACACATGTCCCTTTCCTCTTCTTCATCAGCTGATGAGTCATCAGAGTACTCCCATTTTCCCTCAGTTTGTGCCATCAAGCACTGATCTTTTCCTTTTTCCATGGACAAGAGGGCAATCTGGGCCTTAAGCTTCTTGTATTTAGCTTTGTAGCTATCATCAGGCCGATTGAAATTAGGGATAGGGGGGCCAGTTTGGTTGTTCAACTGACTAGATCTGCATTCCTTCATAAAGTGACCTTTCTTACCACGCTTATAGCAGGTAAGATTGGTTTTATCCAGAGAGCTGGAGCTGGAAGCATTGTTTGGGCCATTAAATCTTTTAGATTTATGCTTAAACCTGTTAAAGGTTTTAGCAATCATGGCTACCAGATCATCATCGTCAGTTTCCTCACAACCATCACTGATTTCAGTGGTCAGGCCAGAGTTTAAGAAACTGTTTAACATCTCCTTCATTGAGTGTACCTGGACACTCTCTGCAGACATTAAAGCAGCACAAGGTCGCTCAGTTACACTAGCAACCTTGGGACTCTGGGCATGGTTCATGGCATCCTGCTCAGCCACCAGTCTTGCAGCATTATTATCTTCAGTGAATCTGAAGGCTCCATAGAGCGATGCAAGAGTATGGCTGTGCAAGGTTTTACCTTATCTTAAGACAAGAACCATGTTTTCCCATTTGGAAGGAAGAATATCACAAAACTTCTCAAGAAGAATATCCTTATCCTTCTCTACACCCAAGCCTCTCAGTTGATTAATGAGGCTAGAAAATCTGGTGTATGTACCAGTTAGACTTTCATTGGGCAAGGCAATGAAGGATTCATACTTCTTGTTCAAGGCAACTTTTCTGGTGACAATAGTGTCATCACCTCCTTCAAACTGAATAACTAATTCATCCCACATTGACTTTGCACTAGGGAACAACACAAGTGTTGGAATTAGATCTTCAGGGACAGCTCCAAGGATCCTGTTCTTGAGTCTGGTGTCCAGATCTACAAGTCTACGATCCTCATCAGACCAATGGTCTTCGAGCTTTTCTCTTAAACCTCTTCTTCCAGTTGGATCAAGAAGAGGACTTACCCCAAGAGGACATGGGTATATATGGTCCATCCTTAAGGATTTTCAACATATACCTCTCTATCCCACCAAAATGCAAAAGCATTCTAGCCTTCCATGTACCAAAAGTCTCACTGTTTCCATCAAATTTTGGAACAGGAGTGTTAGAATAATGTACATGGACGTGGTTTGGGGTAGTAGGAGGAGGAGGGTTGGTATTAACATTTTGAAAAGGTTGTGCATTAGTATTCAAGGGGTTTTCACCTGAACCAGAACCATCTCCACCTCCAGTAGTGTTCATCTTAGCAGATCTAGGCAAGTTTATTAGCCTTCTGCTCTGATACCACTTGTAAGTCCCAACTCAATAGATGGTACTACCTGAAGACACCTCAATGTCGATGGTGGAGTTACTTTGCAATATAAGCTCTGAACTGGAGACGACCAGTTACAGAGAGTATATACCAAGTTCTAGATATATTACTTATTAAGTGACAATAAGTAAAGAACAATGCAATAATATAAAATACTTGTAAAGTAAATTGATGAGACAATATGTAATTTTCAAGTGTAATTTATTTATTAACTTTAAATAAATTACAAGGTTGTTGCGGAACCAAGATAATACAAAGTATGTAAATATCCTAACAACCTATGAACTACAATTGATCTACACTTGGAATTTCTCTAAACAATCGAAACACTTAAAGTTGTGAAATGTTCCTTTTTGATTGAGAGAATATTGCACAAGTTCACCAAGAATATTGCAGGTATGCAAAGTGTGAATTCCTTCGAAGTGTGTTCGAAGAAGTTAATATTCTTGTTGTGCAATGACTTGTATTTATAGGCAAAGTTAACATTGGGATGTTAACTTTGGCCGTACAAATGTGGTTGAGAGCATTTAAGGAATATCATTTAATTCCTTAAAATGCAGTGTAAAGTTGCAGCATAAAGCAACTTTATTCAACCAGCTTTATGTACCTTTTATTACTTAAATAATAAGATGAATCTTATTATCCAGGTAAAAGCACATAAAGCATAAAAGTCAATTCCTCGTAATCAGTGTAAAGCTTTGTAAGAGCTTTCCACTGAAGGTCTCCAGTTTGTAACTGACTAGAATGTCAACTGGGCTTCACTGCCATTGTCATTCTCTATCTTCCACTTGTTGTCTTCGACTCCAACTGGAAGGATTCTTCAACTGGTCAGTTCTCAACTGGAGGAAGTCTTTAGTTGCGTTGACTGTACGATGCAACTGGACTTCAATATATTTCTGGACAAATCTTCTGGGTCTCAGTTTCAGGTCGAAAATCGACCAAGTATAATTTGTTCAGAAATAGCTGAAGCTCAGTGAAGAATACTTGTATATAATTCTGAGGTCGCTCAGAATTTGTTCACTGAAGCTTCACTTCAGTTCAGATCAACGTATCAGAAAACCGTTCAGAATGAAGTCGAAGACTGAAGTCTGAAGAATGAGAATCAGTTCAAATGTGGAGCTCAGAAACTGATTCTACCTGATCGAAGACTGAAGCATCTCAGTGTAAAAGTACTTACACACTTTTACACTGATTACGAGGAAGACTTCTTACTTTACATATCTTTACCCGGTTAATAGAATTAACTATTAATTAAAGTACAAGGTAAAGTAAAGGTTGGGAATAAGGCTTGTTAAGTCACATCAATTGACTTACACTTTTAAACCTTAAAAGTACTCTTGTAAGGAATTAGGTTTAATTCCTTAAATACTCCCAACCATATTTGTACGATCTGGTCCACGTCATCATGGACTTAGGTCTATAAATATAAGTCTTCTCACAACTTGCAAACAGCTTGAAACCTTTGCATTGCAACTTGTGAGATATACTCTAAGTAATCCTTACGAGTATTTCCAAGTTATTAGATCACTTGTATTTCTAGGTTGTTTAGATATTTACACTTGGGTGTTTATCTTTGTTCCGCAACAACCTTTGTATTTGTTTATATATCAATAAATCAAATACCTTGAAAAATACATTGTGTCTTAATGCTACATACTTGATCTATACATATTATTTATATAGTTTCAGCCCTTATTGTTTCTTGCATTTACTTTCAGTATCTTTATCGTATTGTTCATCCATATCTGGATCGTATTCTGAACTGGTCATCTTCCAGTTAGAATTACTTGCCAGTCGGGTATTTAAGCCATCTATATTTGGGACTCACAATTGGTATCAGAGCGGCAAGGTTGAATTATATTAATTCATTAACCTTTGATCTGCAAAGATGGCTGACCAAATGTTCAATACAGGCCCTGAACCTAATGCTAATGCTAATACAACTCCACCCCCTATCATCAACAACAATATACCATCACATAATGTGCATGTACACTTTCCGAATAATCCTGTTCCCAAATTTGATGGGAACAGTGAAAACTTTCAAACATGGAAAGCATGTATGCTCAAATATATTGCTGGTGTTGAAAGACATTTGACCGATATTCTTAAAGAAGGACCCTTTGTCCCCTTGAATGCCTCCACTGTTGTCAGAAATGCCGATGGGACTCCTAGGGTTTCACCCAAGGAGAAGGATCATTGGTCTGAAGAAGATCATAGGCTGGTAGACCTTGATACCAAGCTGCAAAATATGATCTTGTATGCTGTTCCTGAAACTCTTATGCCCACCCTTGTTTTACTTGAAAATTCAAAATTAATGTGGGAGGAACTCATGACACAGTTTGAAGGCACCAATGAGACAATTGTCACAAGAAAAGTTGCTTTGAATAAAAGATATGAGTCTTTTTTTGCTATCCCTGGTGAAACTTTAACACAAACTTACATCAGATTCACTAATCTGGTAAATCAATTGAAAGCCCTGGGTGTAACTAAAGATAAAGAAATTTTGTTGGAAAAGTTTTGTGACATCTTACCTTCTAAATGGGAAAACTTGATCTTGGTTTTGAGACAAGGAAAAACTTTGCACAGTCACACTCTAGCCTCCCTATATGGAGCCTTCAGGTACACTGAAGAAACAAGGCTGAGAGAGCTGTGGCTGAGCAAGATGCCAAAAATCATGCTTCTACCAGTTCAGTCATGGTTCATAATTCTGAACCACATGGGACTGCTCTATTATCTTCTGAGAGTGATCATTCTGACTCGATGAAGAAGATGATCTCTGAAATGTTAAAAACTGGTATTTCTGATAATGTAACTCATAATTGTGATGAGGATGACAATGATGATCTGGTTGCCATGCTGGCTAAAACGTTCAATCGTTTTAAGGCCAAATCTAATCGATCTGGCAAACCATTTGCTTCCAACGCTTCTATTGATAAGTCTAATCTTGAATGCTTTAAGTGTGGCAAGAAAGGACATTTCATGAAGGAATGCAGATCTAGTCAACCTTCATCATCACAATCTGCCCCTAATCATTCTATTTTTCAGAAACCTGATGACAGCTATAAGGCTAAATACAAGAAGCTGAAAGCCCAAATAGCTCTCATGGCTCAAAACAACTCAAGCAATAATAGTTGTATGATTGCCAAGACTGAAAAATGGGAGGAATCTGATGAATCATCTGATGATGAAGAAGAAGTAAGGGATATGTGTTTCATGGCACGAGAAGATCAAGGTCATCTGGTCAAATCTGATGTTGAATCTGGTCGTTGGGTGGATATTGTCATGAAAAAGGTTAGTGACTTTGGCTTTGAAAGCAATGAGGAACAAAAACTGGACCTTTTGGTTCTTTTAGAGGCAGACATCTCTTTTGTCGAAACTGTGCGTTCAGAAAGTCTAAAAATGTTTGAAAATAATACTTCTGAACTGAACGCCAGTCAGGCCAGGCTAAAAGAACTGAAAGATGTTCATCTGGCTTTAAAAAGTTATCAGTCTATGGTTGCCACTTTAGAGTTGGAAAAAGAAGAATTAAAAACCATCCTTGAAAAAGAACAAGCAATAATTAAATCTTGGATGAAAGCACCAAGGCCAGATGCTGCAATTAAAAATACCTTTGCAACTCAAAGAATAGCATATGAATCTGGTGATCTTCATTTGGCATCTATAATCACTGATTTAGATGCTCTTCCAAAGGAAATAAAACCTGAAATCATTTTTCCTAAAGTTGGCAAGCAGAAAACTGTGACTGATAAGGCCCAGGAACAATCTGAGGGTAAATCTGAAACAGCTCAGACAACTGTTTCAGAAAAGAAGGCTAAAACCAAAAAGCCATCCCCTCAGACTTCATCTAAGGTTTCTAAAGGCCAAAAGAAGAAGAAAATATCTCCCCCACTGAGCCTTCTACCTCAGATTCAGGTAAGGCTCAGGTGTCTAATGAAGAATCTATTTTGTTGAGGTTAGAGAGTCAATTTTAGTTATTGGCTAGACAAGTGCAGAGTTGTAATGCACGTTTAAAAAATGTTGAAACCACTCCTCTTCAACCTAAACAAATGCAAAACCTTTTTCCAAACAAATCAAGCAAAAATCTGAGAAGAAAAAGGTTGAGCTCCCCATCAAACCAACTATTTTTATGTCATCTGAAATTATGACTGAGATCCCCTTTGATCCTTCTGTTCCTTATAAACCAAAGAAATCTGAGACTGCTAAGGGAGAGTCTAGCGAACCCATCACCAGATGGGTTCCCAAAAAGAACTAATCTTTGTGTTTGTGCAGGGAGACCGAAAGAAGAATATATGGTATCTTGACAGCGCTGTTGGCAGAACCATGACTGGTTATCAGACCCTGCTGGAGGAATACAGAGTACAAGAGGGGCCCTCAATAACTTTTGGAAATGATAAAAATGGAAAAACTGAGGGATATGGTGTTGTGAATAATGGACAAGTCAAATTCACACGTGTTGCATATGTGAACGGTTTGAAATATAACCTGATCAGTGTCAGTCAACTATGTGATGATGGCTTCAAGGTATTATTTGATATTTCACAAGGCACCATATTCAACAGGGATGGAAAGGTAGTTTTGATTGCACCAAGAAAAGGAAACATTTATATCATTGATATGAATAGTTCACCCACTGAACAATGTTTCTACACAAAGGCAGATGAAGATACAAATTGGTTGTGGCACAAGAGATTATCCCATCTGAACTTCAAGAATATTAATAAGTTGTCAAGAAAACAACTTGTTGATGGGATACCCTCAATGTCTTTCAACAAAGACAAGCCATGTCCAGGTTGTGAAATGGGTAAGCAGAAAAGAGCTTCATTCAAGACAAAACAAAGTTTCAGTATAACTGAACCTCTTCACATGCTTCACATGGATCTCTTTGGACCAGTGAATGTTCAGACAAGAGCAGGAAAGAAATATACCCTTGTTGTTGTTGATGAATACTCAAGATATTGCTGGGTAATTTTCCTCAGATCTAAGAGTGAAGCTGCTGCTGAAATCATTGCTCTCATCAAACAAATTGAACTCAAGCATAAGCGAAAAGTTTGTCAGCTCAGAAGTGACAATGGCACTGAATTCAGAAATGCCACTCTGGAGTCCTTCTGCACTGAAACTGGCATATCTCAGAACTTCTCCTCAGCCCACACACCAGAACAGAATGGTGTTGTAGAAAGAAAGAATCGTACGCTAATTGAAGCTGCTAGAAGTATGCTGAATGAATCTGGTCTTCCCAAGAATTTCTGGGCTGAAGCTGTTGCAACTGCTTGCTACACTCAGAACAGATCTGTCTATCTCAAAAGACACAAGAAGACAGCCTATGAAGTACTCAGAAATAGAAAGCCTAATATTGGATATTTCCATGTATTTGGATGTCCAGTATACATTCTGAATGATTCCAGTCAGCTTGGAAAATTTGATGCAAAAGCTGATGAAGGGTACTTCCTAGGATATTCATCAAATCGCAAAGCCTTTAGAGTCTTTAACAAGAGACTTGAAAAGGTTGATGAGTCAATTCATGTTACCTTTGATGAATCTAACTCTGCAATCTTTAAAAATTCCATTCCCGTACCACCCTCAGAAAGTCCAATAAGTTTCGGTGATTCTGATCCTATTGCTGAATCTGATCAGTCACCTAAACCTGCTTCTGAACATTTAAGTTCAGAACCAAGAATAATCAAGTCAAGCAACATTCCATTTTATCCCTCAGTCAGTTTTAAACTACCTTCTGAACTGACTATTGGATCAGATGTACATGCTGCTTCACCTTAGATATCAGGCTCCACTGAAGTACCCCAATCTGAACAGTTTCATGATGCAAATCATGATCTGCAGGAGGAAGATGATGAGACTGAGGTAGTCTTTTCTGAAGCACCTCCTGAAGTATCTCAGAGGAGTTCTTGCACTGATATCATAGTTCATCCTGGTCAATACACTAAGTGGACTAAAGCACATCCTATCGAGCAAATCATTGGGGATTCCACTAGTGGGGTTCAGACCAGAAGAGCCACAAGCGATCAATGCTTAAATGTCAGCTTCTTATCTCTAATAGAACCAAAGAAGATTGACGAGGCTATGAACGACCCTAGCTGGATTGAAGCCATGCAAGATGAGCTCAATCAGTTTAAGAGGAACGATGTTTGGGAACTTGTTCCTTGTCCCAGTAATCTAAAGAAAGAACCAATTGGGACAAGATGGGTCTTCAGAAACAAGATGGACGAAGATGGTCATGTTATTCGAAACAAGGCAAGACTTGTTGCAAAGGGTTACTCACAAGAAGAAGGAGTAGACTTTGATGAAACTTTTGCACCAGTTGCTAGACTGGAAGCTATCAGAATTTTCTTAGCTTTTGCAGCTCATCACGAGTTCAAAGTCTATCAGATGGATGTTAAAAGTGCATTCTTAAATGGTGAATTGGAAGAAGTTGTGTATGTATATCAGCCACCAGGATTCATAAATGAAGAAAGACCTCATTGGGTGTACAGACTGAACAAAGCTTTATATGGTCTGAGACAAGCACCTAGAGCCTGGTATGATACTCTTACTAAGCATCTTCTGAAAAATGGTTTTAAAAGGGGTGCAATAGATAACACTTTATTCATATTGCATGATAAAAATGATATCTTACTTGTACAAGTCTATGTTGATGATATTGTGTTTGGGTCTACGAATAACAAAATGTGTGAACAGTTTTCTAAAATAATGTCATCTGAGTATGAAATGAGTATGATGGGCGAACTGACATATTTTCTAGGTCTTCAAGTGAAACAAACCAGTGATGGTATTTTTATAAATCAGGAAAAATAATGTCATCTGAGTATGAAATGAGTATGATGGGCGAACTGACATATTTTCTAGGTCTTCAAGTGAAACAAACCAGTGATGGTATTTTTATAAATCAGGAAAAATAATGTCATCTGAGTATGAAATGAGTATGATGGGCGAACTGACATATTTTCTAGGTCTTCAAGTGAAACAAACCAGTGATGGTATTTTTATAAATCAGGAAAAATAATGTCATCTGAGTATGAAATGAGTATGATGGGCGAACTGACATATTTTCTAGGTCTTCAAGTGAAACAAACCAGTGATGGTATTTTTATAAATCAGGAAAAATAATGTCATCTGAGTATGAAATGAGTATGATGGGCGAACTGACATATTTTCTAGGTCTTCAAGTGAAACAAACCAGTGATGGTATTTTTATAAATCAAGAAAAATAATGTCATCTGAGTATGAAATGAGTATGATGGGCGAACTGACATATTTTCTAGGTCTTCAAGTGAAACAAACCAGTGATGGTATTTTTATAAATCAGGAAAAATAATGTCATCTGAGTATGAAATGAGTATGATGGGCGAACTGACATATTTTCTAGGTCTTCAAGTGAAACAAACCAGTGATGGTATTTTTATAAATCAGGAAAAATAATGTCATCTGAGTATGAAATGAGTATGATGGGCGAACTGACATATTTTCTAGGTCTTCAAGTGAAACAAACCAGTGATGGTATTTTTATAAATCAGGAAAAATAATGTCATCTGAGTATGAAATGAGTATGATGGGCGAACTGACATATTTTCTAGGTCTTCAAGTGAAACAAACCAGTGATGGTATTTTTATAAATCAGGAAAAATATGTCAGAGACTTATTAAAGAAATATCAATTTGATTCAGTCTCATCGAAAGATACTCCTATTTCTGCACCATTAACTTTGGACTCAGATCCAAATGGAAAACCAGTGGATCCCACAAAATATCGTGGTATGGTGGGATCCCTCATGTACTTAACTGCTAGTAGACCTGACATAATGTTTGCAACATGCCTTTGTGCAAGATTTCAGTCTGATCCCAGAGATGCACACGCAAATGCGGTGAAAAGGATTTTCAGATACCTTAAAGGTGTCCCCAGACTTGGTCTTTGGTATCCCAAAGGCTCAAGTCTAGATCTAATGGGTTATTCAGATTCTGATCATGCAGGTTGTAAGATAGATAGGAAAAGTACCACAGGTGGTTGTCATTTCCTGGGTGGCAAATTGGTTAGTTGGACAAGCAAGAAGCAGACTGCAGTATCACTCTCCACAGCTGAAGCTGAATACATTTCTGCAGCCAGTTGTTGCGCTCAGATTTTGTGGATGAAGAATCAACTAACTGATTATGGTGTTAAGTATACAAAGACTCCAATATTTTGTGATAACACCAGTGCCATTGCCATCTCTCACAATCCTGTCATGCACTCCAAAACCAAGCACATCGACCTCAGGTATCATTTTATTAAAGATCACATTATTAAAGGTGACATAGAGCTTCATTTCATTCCCACTGATAAACAACTCGCTGATGTTTTTACAAAACCCTTGGATGTCAAAACGTTTAAACATCTCATCAGTGAATTAGGTATGCTAAATCCTGTATAGCATCACCTCAGGGGGAAGTGTAAAATATTTTTATGTTAAAAAGAATTTCTCTCTAAGGGGGAACTTTGCTTTCAGAAAAATATTTTGACTGAAATGCTTCAGAATTTCTGAAACGATTTCAGAATAATTGTATAAACTGAGATGGCTCAGATTTCTTGATTCTGATCATGCTCAGATTTTGTATATCATTTCTGAAATGAGTCTGTCCTTTATAATGTATTTTGATACTTGGTCTTTGAGTGAACACGTGAAGGTTACTATTTAACGTTTAAATAATGATGTTTTTGGCTGACGTGGCACACAAGTGGCGCCGTAAAAGGAAAGTAATGATCACTTTTTCTTAAAAGTGTTGAAAAGTTTTGTGAAAATGTGGGGTCATAGCCGTCGTTGCATTAAATGCGGACGTGTACCAAAAAATTATTTTCGGACTTCAAACCCGATCAAAACTGATTTCATTTTAATAATATTTCATTTTTTGGGTTTGAATTTCAAAAATCATTTTATTTTATTTATTTGGAAAAACCTTTTGTATTCCATCATAAATATAAATACCCTTTCCAAAACAATTCCTTCATTTACTTCTCCTTACATTTACTCCCAATCATCATTCTCTCTCTACTTCTCATTCCTTCATAACTTCAAACCCTAAATTCATCTTTCACTTTCAGTTTTCCCTTGCAGATATAATGGCTAAAGTAGTCAAATCTTTAATTGCTTTCGAATATAAACCATCTAAGGTAGTCAAGGCCAGTGCTCAATGGCCACAAGGGTTCGATGCATCGACCCTTAGATTCAATATGAATAATTTTATGGCCGCACTGAATGCCAAAGGCAAAATTTAATGGGGAGGATAAATATATTTCTTGAACAATCCCCTCTCCATTACGCCTTGACTGCTGATCCTCAGGTAATGTATCATCGATACTTACTTGAATTCTGGTATACTGCTACTCTTAGCAAGGATGAAAAGTCCATTGCTTTCTCTTTACATGAAGGCACAAAGCAGTATATCCTTTCACTTGATGGGTTTCGGGAGGCCCTTCATTTGAACTACCTTCCCTCCTCTTCAGCCTATGCTAAAAGGCTCAAAGGGATTAATTTCAGGGAAGTTCTGCTGGCCACTGGTCATAATGACATGGTTGATGCAGATGGAAATCTGAGGACATCTGGACACATCTTTCTGTCTGGATTTGGAAATAGTTGGAAATATTTTTGGACTCAGATTGTCGAGTGCCTTGGAGGAAATTATGGTGGGGACCAGATTTCCTTGACACAAGTAGAAATAGGGGATTACTTGGGGGCTGGGGGGGGGGGGGGGGGGTTGTGGGTGATCTCTCTTTTGTGGGTTCGATGGTTTTCGGTTTGTGTTGGTGGCTTTCTTAAGTTGTTAATTTTTTTTTTGTTTTGTTTTAGTAAGTTTTTTTATTTTTTATTTTTATTTTTTTATTTCTATTTTTTTTTTTTTACTTCACAAGTAGAAATAGGGTATTACTTGTGGCATGGGATTGAGGTGGACTTTGTTGAGATACTTTTCTCTCAGCTGGTAGCAAAATTGAAAGGGAAAAGAAGTCCACATATCTCATTCCCTAGATTTCTGAGCGTTTACTTCATAAGCATGCTTGGAGATGCGTATCACTTTGAGGGGCTTGAATCTTCAGCGACAGAGTTCTACAGGGATCTATCAAAGCTTTCTACTTCAGATCCAGAACCAGAACTCTCCGCTGCAATGCTTCAGGTAATTTCTAAAACTGAAACAGCACGACCGGCTGGCTCAGAAAGGTCACCGAGCGGGTCGCAAAAGAATGCGAGACCCATTGGTGCACCTGGTGGTCAAATGTTGAAGTTGTTTAAACCCCCAACAACTTCTTCTACCCAACCACCACCTCCCTCATCCACTGACCAACCTGAGGATCTCCCAAAAGATCCCTCAGGATCTCCAAAGGGCGTTTTAAAAAGACGTAAATTTAAGAAGTCCTCACAGCCCAAGGACACTAGTACCGAAGCAAACCCCTATGGATCTTCCCAACAAGAACCAGAGGAATCGAGTCTAAAGGGAAACCCACAAGCAGCCATCTCCAAAACTTCTTTAGGGGAGATGGTGAAGAAAATATTAGTGTGTCCGCCCAACACACAATAGAGTCCGTGTCTGCACGCGCACCCCCTGAAACTTCACAAATCTCACACTCTTCTGCAGCACGAATTGATGAAGTCTTTGGTGTGACACCACCTGAGACTGAAATTCCAGACTCTACGGCCGATGAAGTGATTCTTGTTGACGGTACGAGAATCATTAAGGCAATCCCCGTGTCTACTGTCTCTGGCGATAAAGCTATGGCTGAGCCAACCAATAAATCTGGTGACGATGCATCTGCAGCAGCAGTTGTTGAACCATAAGCTGGTTCAGGTACCAGTGATCTGAACCAGGGCATATCTGATCAGACTGCAGTTACGACTGACCTCTGGGATGAAGATGAGCCACCTCAAGGGAATCTCGATTCCTTTGCTGACTTTGAGTTTGACGAGGGTTTACTGGAGGAGAATCAGTCTTCTGATTCTGAGCCAACCTTCAGCCTCGCAAATGTCCAACCTCCCCCAGAAATCCAAAATGTTGAACAACCATATCGCCAACCAGAAACTTCACATCAACATCCATTTTTTCCACCCGGCTCTACACCTGCTTATGTTTCATCACCACGTTTTCATCCACAACTCCAACACTTACATCCACAAATTCACAAAGTGCCAAGGCCCACCAACTATGATATTGAAATTGAGAAAGAGTTGGACTCTACTACTGAATCTGAGAGTCCAACTGAAATGTAGTTGGAAAAGGCATTGGATGGGCTTGGTAGAATTCCCTTTGTTGCTTCTGTTTCTGCACAACCACCTCCTCCTTTGAGTGTAGAAGCACAGTTAGAGAAACAAAATGCCGAAGTCCAAAGCCTACTTATCAAGGTGGAGGACTTAACTAAATCTCTAACTGCCAATACCAGTTCCATCGCTGAAATGAAGGGTGCTCAGATGTTTCTTGGAACTGAGTTCACCAAGGTTGCTGGAAATGAGGGACTGGTAGGTGGGAAGCTAAATGAGTTGGTGCATTCATGCAATAAGATCAGTATAGCTATCAGGGAAGCCTTCAGACTGGCCAAAAGAGATGTGCAAGCTTCAGTAGTTGCAAACTTGACATCTGGTATTGAATTGCTTAAACAAGAAGTTCTGGCAGTCGGAAAGGAGGTGAATGAGTTTGTAAAAAGGCCAAGTGTCAATGAGGAAGAACTTGGGTCTGCTGTTGGTAATAATGTGATTGAGAAGCTGAAGTCTGAAATCTCTCAGACTCTTGTTGATCAGATTTCAGCTTCTGTGGCTGAAAAGGTTGAGGAAGGGGTCAGAAGGATGGTCTTAGAACTTACAGCAGACACTTCCGAGAAGGTAGATCAAGCTGTTGCAAAAGTTCAGAAATCTGTGTCTACTCTCGAAGAAGTTGTTAAAGGCCAGTCCAAGCAGTTAGATGAAATTCTGACCCTACTTAAGAAAGAAAATGTTGGTGCTGCTCCTCCTCCTCCTTCATTCTCTGAAGAAGATAGGAAATTGCTGAAAGAATTAAATGAAAAAGAGAATCTGAACCTTAACTCATCATTCAGGTTAAGGGCTCAGTTCTCTACCATGGCAAAAGGCATTTCTGATTGCCTTCTGCAGCAGAGTTGGGAACCTCTGAAGGCCATTCAGATGGCGATTAATGTTTATGCAAAAATGCCTTCTGAGGTCCCCAAAGGGGGAAATGTGCCTATTGGTCTGCTCTCAAGTACTCAGGAATTAATCGAAGCAACCAAGAAGCAAGCTGAGGTACCATCTGGTAGTGCCTCAGTTCATGGGGAACAGGTTCAGAAATCTGAAATGCAAGCTTCTGAACCTGCTAAGAAAGATAAGGGCAAGGCCCAAGTGGTGGAAGAACCAACAAAGAAAGATGCAAAAGGTTCTGGTTTGGTGGTTGGTGAAAATATTGATGAACAAGGTTATCCCATTCATGATCCGAATGCTGATAGCAAGAAATTAGAGACTTTGCAAAAGCAAGTTTCTAATCAATTTATTATGTGGGGAGAAAATAAGGAAAGAGAAAGGGTTCAACATCAGAAAATGGGAACCCTTGATCATATTGATGCTGCAGCTCTTGGTCTTTCACTTGAAAGATATCTGAAAATTAAAAATGATCCAAGAGTGCAGAAGGCTGTTGTTGATATGCTCGAGTATGAATATGGGGTGAATTATTCTCCCTTAGAACAAAAGTTGGACCATCTCACATTCAAGATGTCCATTGAGGACTTGGTGAAAAACAGAGAGAAAGAGATGGCAATTAAAAAGAAGGAAATTCTGGCTGGAGTTCTGAAGGTGGAAAAAGAATTGACAAGGCCACCCATTAAGCCCAAAGTGACTGGACCAAGATCATCAAGAAAAAATATTCGTGATGCTGATCTCTCCACCTTCAAACCAATGTCTGATGATGCTATTGAGCTCCAAAGAAAGCATGAGAAGGATCAATATGAGCATTATCTGAAGCATCGATCTCATCCAGCTAAAATAGTTGATATGGAGGTAACAAAAGCTGATGGATTGAAGCTTTTTGATTTGATGATAAAAAGAGAAGGTAGAGCAGCTGAAGAGTATAATCAAGTTTCAGTACACGAGTTTGGGATTTCTGAGCATAGGGAGATGATCCAAATACTAAGGGGGAAGCCGAAATCTGCTTTGATTGGTGCATGGTTATCAAGAATACAACAAAAGATGCAGGCCAAGGTAGAGATTGAAGGCAGATTGTTTGGAAAGAAGGATCATTCTCCACTGAAGAGGAAACCTACTGAAGCACCTTCTGGTTCAAGGCCTGCTAAGAAGTAGTTTCTTTTTCAGAATATCATGTACTTGTATAAATACTTGCAAATGTAACAAACACTTCAGTTTGTATATATATGTTACATTTTGTAGCTTATAAGTAGATGATAGGTTTAAGTTAGAAAAACCACAAGTAAAATTCTGATACATCAATGATCTATAAGATGTACTTAGAAAATTTTTTACAACTTAAACAAAAACTTGCATTTCAGACTTACAAACATGTATAGATAGAAGTCTGAGATGCATGCACTATTTCAGAACAAATAGGGGAATTTGTTAGGTCGAAAATCGACCAAGTATAATTTATTCAGAAATAGCTGAAGCTCAGTGAAGAATACTTGTATAGAATTCTGAGGTCGCTCAGAATTTGTTCACTGAAGCTTCACTTCAGTTCAGATCAACGTATCAGAAAACCGTTCAGAATGAAGTCAAAGACTAAAGTCTGAAGAATGAGAATCAGTTCAGATGTGGAGCTCAGAAACTGATTCTACCTGATCGAAGACTGAAGCATCTCAGTGTAAAAGTACTTACACACTTTTACACTGATTACGAGGAAGACTTCTTACTTTACATATCTTTACCCGGTTAATAGAATTAACTATTAATTAAAGTACAAGGTAAAGTAAAGGTTGGGAATAAGGCTTGTTAAGTCACATCAATTGACTTACACTTTTAAACCTTAAAAGTACTCTTGTAAGGAATTAGGTTTAATTCCTTAAATACTCCCAACCATATTTGTACAATCTGGTCCACGTCATCATGGACTTAGGTCTATAAATATAAGTCTTCTCACAACTTGCAAACAGCTTGAAACCTTTGCATTGCAACTTGTGAGATATACTCTAAGTAATCCTTACGAGTATTTCCAAGTTATTAGATCACTTGTATTTCTAGGTTGTTTAGATATTTACACTTGGGTGTTTATCTTTGTTCCGCAACAACCTTTGTATTTGTTTATATATCAATAAATCAAATACCTTGAAAAATACATTGTATCTCAATGCTACATACTTGATCTATACATATTATTTATATAGTTTCAGCCCTTATTGTTTCTTGCATTTACTTTCAGTATCTTTATCGTATTGTTCATCCATATCTGGATCGTATTCTGAACTGGTCATCTTCCAGTTAGAATTACTTCCCAGTCGGGTATTTAACCATCTATATTTGGGATCACCAGTTTCACTGGGTCTCCAGGTGCAACTGGAGACTGGCCAGTTTACCAGTAAACTGGGCCTAAACATCATCTTTTATATCATCCGGTTTTGTCTCTTGTAAAGCTTCATCAATACCTTGTTGTACCAACACGTCTTCAATAGTCATCCTCCAAACCGTGAAATCCATCTTCCCATCAAATATCGGGATCGAGAACTTTGAACCATCACTATTCATCTTTTCTCAACAACTATCCGCAACAAGAACAATAAAAACCAACAAAAAATGTTCTTATATAAAAAAAAACTCACCAAAAAACAGATTCTGGCAGAAATCTTCGAAAACTTTTATCTCACTGTAGGAAGCTCAAATCAACAAACCCAACGGTGAAAGTGTAGATCTATGTGACCTGAACCTTCTGCTCGAAAATCACGATGATCCAACGGTGAACGAAGCCACGATGCTCGTTTTCCTACAGCTGCGCAGAAAACCCAGCTGATTTCTGCAGCCAACTTCGAAAAATAATATCTCGCGATTGAAACCTTCAATCAAAATTCTGAACGGTCAGATCTTGGACCTATGTGTTGTGAAGCTACTGCTCAAATTTCACAACGATCCAACGGCTAACAAAAGAGATCCGTCACTTTTACCACCGCTGCGCAGAAAGTAACAAAACCCTAAAAAAACGAATTTTCTTGTATTCTATTGATTGGATTCCCCCGAACGTGTGATTTCTTCTCCCCCGTACCTCAGCTCTGATACCACTTTGTTGGGATCGATCACCACAAATGAAGAAATCAACACGCAAATAACCAATAATAAGTAAACAAGAAAAAGCAAACGACACAATGGTTTACTTGGTTCGACTCAATGAGTCTAATCCACTACCACAAATATCACTACAAAAGTTGGATTACAAGAATGGAGACGCTCACTCTCGACAATCTATAATCCTCACCGAATTTCACTCTAACTAGAAACTCTTAACTCTCAAGAATTTATCACACAAGAATGAATTACATAAAACCTCTAACTATGACTCCTATTTATATAGGATTCCTCAAGTTATTCCCTAACTTGAGTCAAGTTGGGGGATCTTGACCCTTAAATGAAAATGGCCAAAATTCAAAAGTCATCTTTGAATCTTGGCCCTTAATTTTCATCCAAAGGCCAAGATTACTCTAACATGACTAGTCATGTTAGAGTTAACTTGAGGGAATCCCTTCTCACCCTATTTATATAGGCAAGACACAAATGTATTTTTGTCTCCATACCAATGTGGACAAGGAGTCAATTATTCATCAAATGTTAGACCGCTTCATGAAGATGAAAAGCAATTCACCACCAATGTAACCTAGGCAATATAATATTTTTATAATGTCTTAAGTTTTAACCTTTTATTACAATAATAACAATGAGCATGGTTATGAACAGTGCTTTTTTTTGTTTTTCTAGCCTTTAATATATATAGTACATGCCTTAGTTAACCAAAAATCAAAGTTGGTGTAGTGGTTGAGACTCACACCTTTGAGGGTGGAGGTTGCGGGTTCGACACTCCTCAATTTTTTTTGCCCCTTTTCTTTTTAAAAGGTTTTTTCATTTTCCCCTTCCTCTTTCCCCTTTTTCTTTCCAGCCCCCTTCTTTTGTTTTTTATTATTTCTACCCTCTAAAATTATATAATTTGTTTTATTTTTTTATTCTTTTTTAACATATATTTTTTTAAACCTTTTCTACACTTAATATTTTTTTCTTTTATAATATTTTGATCAATTTTAATTTTATTTAATTGTTTTTATATATATTTTTAAATTTTTTTGTTTTTGCATCTTTTTTTTTAACCTTTGATTTTTTTTTTTAATGTTTTTTTTTAACAATTTGTTTTATTTTATAATTTATGTTTTAATTGTTTAATTGTTTTTATATTTCCTTTGGTAGATTTTTGCTTTTTAACTCCTATTTTTCCTATCGAGTGATATTTTTGGACGTGGTTGTGACATTGCCCTTAAATAAATATATTTTCATTTACCCGCGGCATCGCGCATCCACGATTATTGCAGCCCGCAACGCGGGCGTTGAACTTCCTCGTTATATAATACAATCCTTACCAACTTTTATTAGGATAAAATTAAAAAAAAAGGTTTGACAATGATATATAATATTTTAAAATAGAATCTAAATATATAATGATGCAAATAATAGTTTAGGTCAATAATATATACATTGACATTGAGGTGAACTTGCATTAGTATGTGAGTCCCTTAAGTTCGATGGTTAACCAGGAAAGTGCAAAATACAACAAGTCTAATAAGCACTAGATTGGACTAGTATTACTTTAATATAAATGCAAGTATATAAATAAAGTAATACAAGACTTAAAGCAATAAACAAATAAAGTGGAACATTATGTATTTTTCATGGGTATTTTATTTATGATGTTAAATAAAACACAAGGTTGTTGCGGAATCAAGATAATACAATTAAGTATGTATCCTAACAACCTCTGAGTTACAAATGATCTATATTTGTCAAATAACTCATTAGGATCGAGATACTTAAAGTTGTGAAGTATCCCAGTTTAAGATCGAGAGTATTTGGACAAATTCACTTCAATGCAAAATGAATGCTTAAAAGTATTTATGTCAAGGAAATGACTTCCTATTTATAGGCAACAAAATTCACCAGTGAATTTTGTGCCGTACAAATATGGTTGCATACATTTAATGATCCGACAAGAACATTAAATGTATTGGATAAGGAATAAGGATAAAGTCACATCAAATGCAAGTGTATCCTTTTATCCAACCACCTTTACACACGTATACTTTGGTAAAGAACAAGTGGATTGTTCTTTGGAAAGTGTGTAAAGGGAAAAGTCAATCTTGATATCAGTGTTCAGACTTGTAGGATCTAGAACACTGACAATCCTCCAGTGTACAGATCTGGTAAGACTTTCCAGTGGACTCCGCCATTTGTTAAGTCTTTTTTCTTCAGACTTCAGTCTTTGACTTCAGTCAGAATGTCTTCAGTAGAGTTGATCTGGACTGGGGTGAAGTCCAGTGAGCTAATCTGGAGAATACTCCAGATTTCCTATACAAGTATTTGCTCACTGGTCTTCCATTATTTCTGGGCAAATCTTCAGAGGGACTCCAGATTCCAAGTCTGGAGTAGGTCCAATAGAACACGTTTCTGGACAGATCTTCAGTAAGGCTCCAGTAGTCGAGTCTGGAGCGAGTCCAGTAAATCTGGACTAAATCTGGACCTAACAAATTCCCCCTATTTGTTTAGAAATAATGCAAGTGTTTTCAAGCTTGAATCTATACATTTTGTAAGCTTGAAAAACACAAGTTTCGATTTGTCTAAAAAATCTAAGTTACTGGAAAACACTTTTTAGATCATGAGTGTTTTCAGTTTCATCAATTAAGTTCTAACTTAGACTAAATCTGATCATTTACTTATGGAAATAAAAAAATGCAACTATTATTACATTCATCAACTGATAAATAGTATACAATTTTCATAAGACAATAATTTACAATAAGTAAACAATAAGAGTCAGGCCCTTCTTTTCGATGTCCTTTCTGGAGCATCTTCAGTAGCCTTTCTCTTTGGTGATGGAGAAGATGGTATTAAATCTGGTGATCTTATGCCCAATGCAACTTCCATCTGTTGCTTTCTTCTCCATACCTTCTCAATCCTTTTCAGAAATGCCTTAACATCAGTCGACACATCTGTCTTCCCCTTGAATGTTAGAGCAATTTCCCTAAGTTCACTCCATCCAAAAGCTTGGACTGAAGTACTTCTCCTCTCATCAGTGAAGTTACCCTCCCTGGTCAACTTTACCTCAAACTTAGACATGCCTTCATGATCTTCAGCCAACTTGATTTCAGCACCAGTGATCCTTCTTGCATCAGCCCTGAAGTTTAACATTTCATTGTATTTTTCTTTCAGCTTGGCTTGCTGGATCAAAGCTTCAGTATCCTTGGACACTCTCCTTTGCTCTACAGCAGTTTGGAGTTCTTGACGATTTATTCTTCGAGAAGTGTCCAGGGGAATGAAAGTACTTACATCAGCATCTCTGATTGCTTTGATCTGTCTGGCAGTCAACTTTGGTAAACCAGTAAGTCTCTTCTGTACTCTATCTCCAGAGCACCAGCATTCTTTCTTATCTTTTTCTGGAGACTTACCAGTTCAGCTTTTCTCTGTCTGATGAGTTCTGGTACACTCACGCCATAAATAATTGAGTCATATACCTATTCTTCTTCAGCGTAGAATGAGCGTACATGAACATCATCTAATGCATTTAGGCATTGATGAACTCTGGGGTCATCTTTCATCCTTTTATATACTTCAATGTTAATGCCTAACCTTCCAGCATTGTAAGAGTCTAGAGTCCCCATTGTTGCCATCTCCCTTTGATGGGCCAGCAGTTCATCCTTTTGATTTCTTTTGAAAATCTCAATCATTATGCATTCCTGCTCTAACTTCCTTGAAGTTTCATTATCAATATCTTCAGTTTGCTCTTCCTCTTTCACCAGATACAACTTTTTCCTTTCCTTTAACAGCCTTCAGTGTAGTAGGAATATCTGGGAAGGTTTCAAACTGGGGCTCACTGGCTTCAGTACCAGTAGCTTCTTCAGTAAGCCCGACTTCAGTGCCATATGCTCTTTGTGTTTAGTAAGCCCGGCTTCAGTGCCATATGCTCTTTGTGTTTGGTCACCAGACAACTCTTCCCCCTTGGAACGATCTCCAGTTCGTGACTTGAGATCATTCCACAATTGTTCAAGCATTAGTCTATCCAGTGGACCAAAAGATGTACCTTCTACTGGAGTTGTTTCAGACACAACTTTCTTAAGTGCCTGCACTTCCTTCTGAACATTTTCAACAGCTTTAGGCAAGTGTTTTGGCAACTTCTCATCCAGTAGCTTTTCTACTTGGGGTAACACCCCATCATAAATGCTACGAAGAACAGTCCCAGAAACTTCTTCACATAATTCTTTCAACATGTTGTTTCTGAACTTCCTTGTACATTCATCACTTATAGTGCTAACAACTGCACCTTGTTCCAGTGTGGGTCTGCTCTCCAGAGAGCTTACCCTGAAAACCAAATTCTGAACATCTTCTTTCAGACCTGCCAGTTCGCCAGTGACTGCAGTCTGAACAGAAGTAACCAACCTATTCTCTAATCCCTGGACTGCCACTTTGATCTTTTCAGTGTTGGTGTTTGTGGCCAGTACCAGTTCATCAAGCTTCTCATAAACCAGCTTCTCATTTCCAGCAAAGACATTCATCTCAGATGCAAGGTTATTGGAAAGTAATGATTTGAAGTCAGAAATAACCTGAGATGAAGTCTGGAGTGATCTCTCCAGGTCCGCCACCTTAATTAAAAGGCCTTGGACCTCGGTTGAAGAAGAAGTGGAGAGACCAGTGGGAGGTTCAAGATTTGAGGGTAATCTGGTCATTAGAGGAACTTGTGCCCAGTCCTCTTCAGTTGCAGCTTCAGATGTTGCAACTGGTGACTCCGGCGCACGAGGAGGAGGTTGAGATTCTGAAGGTTGAATGGTTGCTGGTGTGAAGTATTGGGTGTTTTCTGGAATTGAAGGTGGTGGTGGTGGTGGCATGTTTGGTTCTGGTGGTGGCATTTCTGGTGTAGGTGTTAGCATTTCTGGTAGATTTTCTTCTTCTTGTATATCTTCACCCAGAAAATTCAAGTTAACATCAAAGCCTTCAGACATTGGGGAGTCAACATCATCCCATTCTGGAGCAGTCCCAACTGTCTGTTCACCAGACTGTTCACCAGTCTCTACAATTACCTGTTCACCAGCCTCAACATTTAAGTCAATTGGAGCCTCTTGCTCACCAGAAATATGTTCATCAGTCTGAACATCTACTTCAACTTCCTCAACAACCTGTTCTACAATCTGGGCAATATTTTCAGCTTGTTCATCAGTTTCCTGCCCAATAACCTCTTCAGATTCAAAGATTGGTGACCCATCCAGATTCATAACATCACCTGGATGTCTTTCTGGATTAACCTGGAGTCCAGCTCTCATCAGACGCCTATTAGTTCTAGGTCGTCTGGAAGGTTCAACAACTTCTTGACCTTGACCTTCTGAGCAACTTGTCTTATGGGCTGTACAGCCTCTATTATCTGTACATCATCACCAGATGGTACTTCAACAGCTTGACCTCTATCTGGACCCATTTCAGCTTCTTCCCTTTGCAAGGAAAGCATGGACTGAGGAATATCTACCTCATCCACTGGAGACCTGAGATTAACCAAATCTCTCATATACTCACTCACAGAAAAGTGAGTAGTATCAAAATCGTACTGGTCTCCAAGAGCATTCTTAAACATTAGGGAAAGGAAACGAATATAAGGAACGAACGGTTTTCTTCCTTTTACCCTAAGTCGCTCAACCAAGTCATCAAAAAGAATTTGGGCATAATCCACTCTAAGCCCAAACCACAAACAGTAGGCAATCTGGAGGTGTGTTTGATTAATCTGGTCTAATCCTCCAGAGCTGCCTCCTAGACACTCAACAATATGTGTAAAGAAATATCTCCATGAGTCTGACAGCTTGCTCATGTAGATAGTCCCTTTTCTGGATAGCTGCCCATGCTCATCCAATATATCTGTATGCCCCATCAGCCTGCATACTTCCCTTGTATTTATTCCAGTGGGAAGCTCAATTGGCAGCTCATTCTGGTCAAAATAGTTTAATTGTAGAACAGACCTGAGCAGATTTGCAGTGAAACCAAGGGATCTGGTACCTCCCTTGAGAGTATAGTTGATCGATGAAGTTTCATCGTCATATGTAGCCGTGTACCAGAATTCACACAAATACTCGTGGTACATTCTTCCAGGATTCAATGTTAATGCACCATATAATGGGCAAGCGAGGAAGAACGAGTTTAATCTCCCAATAATCGATTGGGCATCATGAACACTGGACAGAGAGAGTCTTGCCATCCAGTTATTCATATTGATTCTTATGGCACTTGCCTCAAGATTGACATGAGGTGCCCTATAACATTTTCCGAAGGAATGTATTCATTGGCAAGCAGATTTTTAGTTCTTGATTGTCTAGGTGCCATTTATAAGGAATAGATGAAAATGAAATTGAGTATATATAGGTTATGATGAAGATTTGATGAAAGAATGAATGAAAATGGAGTAAATAAGAGAGATAAATATGATTGGAAAATTGAATGAAGGAAATTAATGAAGGAATTTGAAAGATTTGGGAGTAAATATGTTCGAAGTAAATGCAATTGAAATTGAAAGTGGGTATTTATAGGAGAGAGAATGTGGAACGTCGGTGGGATTTACTGGAGGCAATGAGGAGTTGAAGGGTAAGAATAAGGAGTTGCGCCGGAAGGTCCGTAAGTTTGAGCTTCAAGATTCGGAACTCCAAACACAGAAGGTGACGGACATGGAGGCAGAAAATGTGATTCTGAAGAAGCAGGCGGAGATGGCGGAGCAGGAAGTGTCCGCTCATCGGAACAGAGTTGAGTAGCTTATTCAAGAGAAAACCAAGTTAGAAGAGGGGTTGGTCGAGGAAAAGGCAAAAGTTGAACGGTTAACATTGGAGGTTGGTGAGTGTAAGGCTATTGAGAAAGACTTGCGTGACAAACTTCAAGAAATGGACGATGACATAGAGAAATTGGCTGCGGACAGGGCGGAGCTTGTGAGAGGTATTCCCTCTATTTTTAATAAGCTCCGCTCTAGCGCGGAGTTTGCACGGGAGATGGGGGCGGTTCAAGGCTGCGCGCTGGCGATAGGTTTCAATAAAGGATTAGTGAAGCCAAGGCAAAGGCTCCGGAACTGGATATTACCCAGGTTCCGGGCTATCAGGTGGGTACCGTCGCAGCATTAAAGGAATCAGCGAAGAAGTTCGCTGAAAAAGAGTTTGAATATTTGAAAGAGGTTGCTTCTGACCCCGACTTGCTTGCATCGGAGATCCTCGCCATCAAGCCTGCTGAAGCCCCCGTTGTTCCCGCCTCCGCTCAAGCTACTGTTTCTTCCACTGCCCAGTCAAGTTCAGTCGTTCATAATTCTTGAGATAACAATTGTTGATGGTTTGTTGTTTGTCTTAAACAATTTTACTTTTTATTTGGTCTGTAAAGCCTCTGTTGGCTTGTACAATACTTCTTCCCCTCCTTTCTTGATGCTCCGAAGGTTACGGGCTTGATGGTGATAAGCTGTAACCCAGACAATATTTTTATATGGTATGTTTACTTGTTTTTTATTGTTGTTTGTTAATGCTTCGCATATCTCTGCTGCCATATATACATGTGTATGCTTTTAGGTAATGTAGCCGGAGCGTGTGGAGACGTGAGCTTAGCACCAATGCATACTTATATAAATTTTAGCTTTTATTCGCTTAGCCGGAGCGTGTGGAGACGTGAATGTGGGCGTAGCCTTATATTTGTAGTTATAGCTTATACTCGGAATCTATTTATCACTTTTGGCGTAGCCTTGTTTTGAACGGTTTCATTGATTAGGTGTGTATATCTTCGTTATGTTTTTTGCGAAGAAGGCTTTTACTTGCCAAGCCTTGGGCTTACGTATTTGCCAAGGTATTTTGGGCTTTTTTATTTAGCCAGTATGTTTTTCATGATATCTTGCAAAACTATTGGGGTTTTGCGACGCAAGGTTGCGAGCCTACGCGCCTGCTGGCGGGGGTGAAGACCAGCCGTAGCGTATTTGTATTTCATTACTTAGAAAAATTTTCTAAGCATTGCGTAGGCTTTGATTAGTCGTAGCATATTTTATTTATATTACTTAGAAAAAATTTTCTAAGGTTTACCTGCACACTTTTATGTGTTGCATTGCTTAGGCTCCGGTTAGCCGTAAGCTGTAAATATTTTGTGATACTTTTTTACTTGTATTTGGAGGTATTTTTCCAAAAGTGTCACATTACTTAGGCTCCGATAGGCCGTAAGTTGTGATTTGATTGATTCAATTGGCCGCAGCCTTTTTACATAAGTTGGCCGTAGCCTTGTTAATAAGATAGAGAAAATTACAAGTAACACTTTTTTAATTGTGAACCATTCCATGTTCGTGGAAGGTCTTCTCCTTGAGGTGTAGCCAGCTTGTAGGATCCATTGCCGCAAGCTTCTGTCACTTGGTACGGACCTTCCCACTGGGGTCCTAGCTTTCCAGCTTTCTCTGCTTTACTTGCATCGTTGTTTCTAAAGACGTAGTCTCCAGGCAGAAATGTTTCCTTCTTAACTCTTTGATCATAGTATTTTTTCATTTGTGTTTTGTAAACTGCCTCTCTGATGGAGGCTACCCTCCCTTCTTTCTTCAAGTAGCTCTAGATTCTGTCGGAGCTGTTCTTCATTTTCACTTTCACTGTTGAATCTACGAATGGTTGGCACACATGTTTCGGCCGAGATCATAGCTTCAGAGCCGTATACAAGGCTGAATGGGGTTTCTCCATTACTTGTCTTTGGAGTTGTACGCAGGGCCCATAGCACTTGGTGTAGCTCATCCAGCCATCCATTCTGGCATCTTCCTAGCCTTGTTTTGATTCCTTGCACTATCTACTTGTTCACTGCTTCGACCTGTCCATTAGCCTGCGGATGGGCTACGGACGTGAATCGTTGTTGGATTTCCAAATTGTTGCAAAATTGGGGAAAAATTCCTTGACAAAATTGTTTCCCATTATCACTGATTATAACTTGGGGGATTCCGAATCTTGTAACTATTTGTTCCCATACAAATTTTTCCATCTGTTTTCCTGAAATGGTGACCAAGGGTTTGGCTTCGACCCATTTGGTGAAGTAATCAACAGCTACGACTAGAAACTTGACGCGTCCGGGAGCCTGTGGGAAGGGTCCGACGATGTCAATGCTCCATTTAGAAAAAGGTCACGCCGCTGTGACTGGAATGAGCTCATTCTTGGGAGCCTTCGGAACCGTTGCATGGACTTGGCAAGGAATCACAAGATTGAATTTCTTTCAATGTATCATTATGCATGGACGACCGGTAGTACCCCATCTTGGTGATTTTAGCCACCACCATTCTGGGTCCGGCGTGAGCTCCGCAGCATCCATGATGTATTTCTTGAATAACCGCCTTTACCTGATTTGGGCCAACACATCTTAGCAATGGTCCCAAGTACGATTTTCTGTAGAGGCCTTCCTCTCGGAGGGTATATTGCGGAGCCTTGATCCTTATCTTTCTTGCCTCTTCTTTGTTTGCAGGCAACAGTCCACTTGTTAAGTATTCCACGATTGGTGTCATCCACGTTTGCCCTTCTTCTTCCACGGGTGCCACAACAACTTCTTCTTCGATAGAGCTTTTTTGTAACGTTTCAACAAGAACTTCTTTAGTCAAGTGGGCGAAAGAGGTGGAGGCCAACTTACTCAGAGCATCTGCTATTTTGTTTCGGCTCCGGCTCACATTTTGTATTCGAAAGGTTTTGAATTTTTGCCTTATCTGCCTTACTTTTTCCAAGTATTTCTTCATTGCTGGTTCCTTGGCTTCATATGTTCCATCTACTTGAAAGGCAACTATTTGAGAATCCACACAAACATGAATATGTTCTACTTTCATCTGCTTTGCAATTCGTAGGCCCGCCAGTAATGCTTCATATTCTGCGGCATTGTTCGAAGCTTTGAACTCGAAACGTAGAGCGTAAGTGAATTCTTGGCCGTCCGGACTTGTTAGAATAAGGCCTGCTCCGGAGCCGTCTGCACTAGAGGCTCCGTCTGTGAAAAGTTTCCATGTTTCCTGGTTCTCCGACTCTTCCGACTCTTCCCTCTTCACAATACTTTCAGCTTTTCTTTTGTTTCTTGAGTCTGCGGGTGGAACCTCCGCAAGGAAGTCTGCTAGAATTTGCCCTTTGATTGAATTTCTTGGCTTGAACTCAATTTCATGTTCTCCTAATTCAACTGCCCATTTTGCCAATCTTCCAGAAACCTCCGGCCTGGTTAAGACTTGCTTGATTGGCTTGTCTGTCAGGACCTGGATAGGGTGTGCCTGGAAGTATCGCCGGAGCCTCCTGGCTGCATGAATTAAAGCAAGAGTTAGTTTTTCGATTTCTGGGTACCTTGTTTCCGGAGGCTGCAAAACTCTGCTGACATAGTATATTGGTTGTTGGACTCCTTTTCTGTTTGTTATCAATACTGCACTTATGGTTTCACCGGAGGCTGCTAAATACATCTGGAGAGTTTCACCAGGTGTCGGAGCCGTCATTGTCGGCAATTGGCATAAGTAATCTCTTAACTCGGTAAAAGCTTTCTGAGCCTCCTCTGTCCATCTAAAATGTTGTTTTTCCAAACAACCCTTCAATGTCTGAAAAAAGGGCAAGGATCTATCTGCTGATTTTGATAAAAAACGATGAAGAGCTGCGAGTTTGCCATTGAGGCTTTGGACCTCTTTAAGAGCCTGCGGCGGCTTCATGTCTTGAATATCTTTGATTTTTTCTGGGTCTGCTTTGAATCCTTCCTTTGTAATGATGTGTCCCAAAAATTGGCCTTCCTCCACCCCAAAAGAACACTTTTTCGGGTTCAGTTTCATATTTATAGTCCGGAGAGTCTTGAAGGTTTCTTCGATATCTAGGAGCATATCTTCTTCACTTCTGCTTTTTATAACCATGTCATCTACGTAAGCTTCCAAATTTCTTCCGATTTGTCTGCCGAAGGCTTTATCCACCAATCTTTGATATGGTGCTCCAGCATTCTATAGGCCAAAAGGCATTTTCTTGTAACAATAAATTCCTTCGGACGTGTAAAAGGCCGTCTTGTCTTCATCGTCCGGATGCATTTGTATCTGGTGGTAGCCTTTGTAGGCGTCTAGAAAGCACTTGAGGCGGAAGCCTACGAGTGACTCAACTTTCCAATCAATTTTCGGAAGGGGATAACAGTCTTTAGGGCACGCTTTGTTGATATCGGTGAAATCGACGCACATTCTCCATCCTCCGTCATGCTTCTTTACCATCACTGGGTTGGCTACCCAGCTTTGGTACTTAACTTCTCTGAGGATACCAGCTTTTACCAAATCTTCCACATGTTCCTTCGCGGCTTTGCTTCGATCCGGAGATAGGCTTCAACGCTTCTGCTTGATAGGCTCCAGATGTGGTCTTGTATTCAGGCGATGCTGAGTGTCGAAAGTTTCACCATTTATCTTCAACTCTCTGGGAACACCCGTCATGTCCGCAGGCGTCCAAGCGAAGACCTCCTTCAATTTTCTCTTGTATTCAGTCGGCAACTGCTTGCCAATCATCACATGTTGATCCGGATGCTTGTCATTGATGAATAACTTTTCTGTCTCCACTTCAAGGTTTTCATTCTTCTTTGAACACTCTCCGACCTCCGGAGCCCTAATCTGGGAACACTGCACCTCCGGCCGGGGTTCAGTTTTGACAAAGCCTATTCCTCTTGGAGTTGGGAACTTTACTATTGCATGGATTGGAGATGGTACCATACCCAGCTTTCTCATTGCTGGTCGGCCAAGTATGATGTTATATGGTGATTCTGCCCGCACTATTACAAAAGTTAAGGCTTCGGATCTTGTCCGCGGAGCCTCTCCAACAGTAACATTCAATGTGACTTCTCCAAGTGACCACGTTCTTTCATTTGAAAAGCCTACCAAAGGGCTTATGTTGTCTTTCCTTTTCTTTCTTAAGGTGGCCTTCAGCTTTAAAAAACAGTGCTCGTACATTATCTCACACCCGCTTCCGGTGTCTAGATGGATTCTTTTTACTGGGTGATTTCCCACAATGGCTCCGATTATGATTGGCGCTTCAGATGCTTCTTCATCTTCTACTGGAGGGAAGCTTATGGCTACTTTCTTCCAGGCTTCAGTTCTGGTTGACAATCTCTCTGATGTCGGACGTTCCGGAAATACAGCTGCAATTATTTCCTCCAGTGGCTCTGCTTTTGCCTCCGGAGCTTCAATTATTGTATTTTTACCATGGTTTTGTCTTGGCCCTGGCTCTTTGATACCTTTCAGTAGCATTGAGTATTTTCCTGATTTCATTGCTTCTTCTACTTTGTTCTTGAAAACTTTGCATTCATTTGTCTCGTGGCCATAACGGTTGTGAAATTCACAATACTTAGACATGTCTTTGTTCCAGAGGTTACCTTTCATCGGAGCCTTCTCCATTGCCAAAATATCACGAGCGTTTTTTGGGGCATGCTGGAGATTGGAGTGGCTTCCGGAAGCTCCTCCTTGTGATCTATTGAATGATGCTGTTCGGAACCTTTCATGTCGAAAGTTTCGATTTCTTTTGTTTCTGTCAAGGTCTTTTCCGTAGCCTGGACCTGTGACTCCACCTGCTGTTTCTTTGCCCACTAGGAATGTGTAAGTTTTGTCCATTAACACTGTATATTCTTGTGGTAAGTCTGTGGAAAGGAATTCCACAAGAGGCTGGAACCGTAGCCCATGGACAAAACCTGATATCTTTTGATTTTCACTGAGGCCCTTCATCAACGCCGTCTCATCTGTATAACGGGTTATGAACTGTCGGACGCTTTCATTTTCTCTTCTTTTGATATTATGGGCTTCCAAGTGCATTTTCTTGTATTTTCTTTGCTGACTGAAATGTGAGCGAAATTTTGTCTTTAGGTCTTCAAAATTTGCTATGCTTCCCTCAGGCTGCGCGTCTAGCCAAGCCCGCGCTAAGTCTTTCAATGTGAGAGCAAACATATGGCAAGCTATCGGAACGTTCCACCTCTGCATCCGGATCATCCCATTGAAGTGTTTCAAATGGTTGTCCGGATCCTCCTTCCCATCGTACATTTCTATCCCCTTTGGTAAGCCTCCCTCCGGCAATGGAAAGTCTTCGATCCACTGCACAAAGGGTCCCGACTCTGTTTGAATGATCATGTCTTCTTCGCTTGGGAACCACCCCGGAGGGGGCGGAGCCTGTCTTGTATTGTTGGGAGCATGTGATTGATAGTAATTTGTGTTTTGATGGGGAGTATTTTGTGTTTGTCTTCTACCAGGCTGCGGGGTGGAAAAATGCGCGTGCATGTTCCGCGACCCCCTGGTAGGCTGCGGTGTAAAGTATTGCTGAGAGTTTGTATTTGGATAGTGGTCATATTGTGAAGGTGGATTGTTATAAGCATGATAATTATGGTTATATGTTTGACCTGTTGTACGAACGTACTCTTCTGCCATGGGCGGAAGGTTCGGACCTCTTTGATATTCTTCACTTTGGTAATTGAAATTTCTTCTTGGGGCTTCATCGAAATGGACTCTTGCTCTCGGTCTGCTTCCGGAGGATCTATGGACGGGTGTTTCTGCTTCAAAATCTTCTTCCGTCGCCTCCGTTTCATCTGAGTACGTGGGTCTTGTTCGTACACTTTGCATATCGATTTGCCTGAGGTATTCTCTTAAAAGTGGTGTGAGCTCCTCTAACTGTCTGGCAGTCGGAGGAGCTGTTGGTGTTGTTCTTGAGGTTTCGAAACCCGGAGGTGACCGTGGGTCACCGTCTTCTGCCATTTTCGTACAAGATTATGGTTGTTTTAGTGCGGATGGCGCCACTTGTTTAAGGGTAAAGTTACTCTTAAATTAAAGGGGGTTTAATCTTGTATAAGAAAACGATATAAAGTGATTAAAGGTGCATAAATAGATGATTTTTGTACTTGTTGGCGGTTCCCTAATGGTGTGAAGAAACATATAGCTTCACGCCACCAAGTGTAAAATATGAGAGTAAATGTGTGTGTTTTTCATTAGGGTTTTGGGAGGATCCTTTGAGGGGTATTTATAGCCCTCTTGGGAAGGATCCAGAAGTTGGAGGTTAACGGTAACGTTAAACATGTAGCCGTTATCGTTGGACAGCTGTGTCACGATCTTTGGCCTAAAGGTACAAGTACAAGTCGTACGTACTTGTGCACGTTCTAAATTGTACTGTTTGTCTGTTGGCTAGCCGCAGCCTTCGTATCTAGGTAGCGGAGGCTGCGGCTTAGATTATTGTAACTTAGGTTTCGGACCTCGCCTTAGTGAAGGCTTTAGTCCTTAATCAATGTACGTAATCCGGACAATCCGTAGGGTTAAGGATAGTACATCATCAATAGGTAACATGTCAATATGGTTAAACGGGAATCTTCGAAATGTCTTATCTTCACGGTTGTTGCATTGTGGCTTCCTTTGTGGATTTACTACCTCTTTGATTCTAGAGTAGTAATCTTTGACGGTCTCAAAATCTTTCATTTTTAGATTTTCAAAATCTCGCCTTAGAGTTAGTAGTTTGACGGATCTCACCTTGACACTTCCTTGAAATTCTTCTTGAAGAGTTTTCCACGCCTCTTTGGTAGTTGTAGCTCTCATGATTCGTGGAAAGATAGATGGTGTCAAGGCTTGTTGAATGCGGCCTAGAGCGACGACATTATTACAACTTTTTTGTTATGTTTATCTTCTTAATTGATCTACGTGCAGAGTTTTGATGTCTTTTGGGTTTTGAACTCATGTCTTTGTTCAGATATTTCATACTTGCCACCACTAAAAATTGGGATCGGATGAAATTTATATGCACCAATACTATTTATTCATCGTCGTATTCATGTTCTTGAAGATGAGTTTTTGATTAAAATTAGTTCAGTATAAATGGATGAAAGAAGGAAGGGGATTCCCTCAAGTTAGGACACTAACTTGAGTCAAGTTAGAAAATTTTTGACCCTTGGATTAAAATCAAAGGCCAAGATTCAATGATCATCTTTGAATCTTGGTCCTTGATTATAATCCAGGGCTATGATTCTTCTAACTTGACCCCTCGAGTTGTTTTCAACTTGAGGGAATCTCCATCCATAATACACCATATGAGTTTGGTGGTGCGGAATGCACGCTTATCTGATCAAAAGAGTGTAACTAGTTTGATGAGCATGGATGGAAAGGTCTTCTTACAGAATTTGCACAGGTAAGGCTTCTCTTACTAATAAACCTCTTCCTCACTGCCACGTCAGCTTTTCTCTCTCCAAGAACTACCCCTCACACTAAGACCCCTTCCTAAATCTCTTCATCACCTCTTCCTCAACAAATTATTTTTATTAAATTTCAAAAAAAAGCATTTTTTTTGGACGACAACGAACGCTCCTCGGCCCCACACTTACTCGTCGAATCGGTTCTTAAACAGGAAGGGGGAGGAAAACGATGAGCACGAACTACCCGCTAGCAATAACTTCCTTGAGGGAGAGCCTAAGGACGAGCTCGTCCTATCTCTACTACGAGCGGCCTTAGTCGTTACTCCAAGTTAGTAATTCAACGTCAATGTTGGGATTTAAACTTTTTCAACAAAGTATAGGAGATATCTTCTTTTTTCAATAAAGTCATATGTGGTAATGCGGCGTGATGGTGGGCGGCGGTGGCGGTGTGTCGACATGTGGTGCGGTGACGGGTGGTGGGGGCGGCAATGGTGGTGAATATAAAAGTAATTGATGTTAAGAAGGTAGTGTAGTTATTTTAAGAATTAGAGATTAATGTAACAACCCTCAAAATCCGACTAGGACAATCTACTTGGACTTACCTAGACATCTATCCCTAGAGGTTTATTAAGAGAATTGATCTTCTAGCCATTTAAGGCATAGTGATAATTGCCCTCTAGTTCAATGAAATACCATAGATGACTAGCTATCTTAGATTTGCCATGAACAATAACTATAATCATTCAAGACAATCTCAAGCTATAAATTAGTTCTAATTGAACTTGATGAAATGTCATGAACCAAAAACTTCATTTCAAGAAGTCAAGTTATATAAATAATAATGTAAGACTCACAAGTCGAGATAACAATTAAACATCTTCACAAATGTCCAACAAATCAAACACCAAACCAATTAAATTGAATTTGAGCATAAAAATATATGACCATCTCAAAAACAAAATTTACAAGCTATATTATATATATAAAAGTGAGTTTGAATAATAATAAGTATACATATGTGTATAATATAAATATTTGAGTTAAGTAACAAATTAAAACACAAAAAAAATATATATACATACATACACGACACATATATATATACATATATACTTGGACACAACTAATTAACTTACATGTACAAATAAATACATATTACATTTATAAAACAAATACACATTCAAATATACATATACACATATCTACATACACAATTTTTATACAAAAAAAAATAAAAGACCCTTCCTTTTCCCCATGCCAAAACCGGCCCCAAACCCCCATCACACACCCACTTTTCATTTCAAACTTCCAATTACTCTCCTAGTAACTCTCAACTTTCACACTCTTCACATACACACACATTTACTCTTAAGAAAAACTTTTCTCTTCTCCTTTTCCTTCTTCTATTTTCGGCACAAACAAAGGGGAAAAACACAAGAAAAATCATACCTAACCTATAATAATAATAAGGATTCATACTAGATTATTCAAGGGTTAATTCAAGCTAAGGTTTAAGGGTGTTTTGCAAGCAATAAAAAGGGTATTATTGGGGTTAGAAGGTCACGAAAATTCTGCATAAAATCATCTACAAAACCGTGTTCATCAAGGGTATAACTCATCATCTCTTTGTTTAATCTATCTTGTTTTTGTAGATACTAAAAGATCTTTATCAAAAATCATGTTTTTCTTTGATTTTCCTCTTGATTTAAACTCAATGAGGGCAAGGTTGATAGATCCTTATCTCACATGTTCATGCATGTAAAGATCTAGAGAAAGGATTCAATGATTCAACAAGAACAAGACCCAAGAGTTAGTAGTTGCAAGATTTGTTATAAAATGGTTAAATGGGTCTCACAAAAATGATTTTTCTATCAAAGAAAATATGTCTATATTTCTGTGATTTTTCATCAAATTTTTTTTTCAAAAGTTAGATTAAAGTTTATAGCTTAATCTTGCTTAAAAGTGTTAGATCTTAACATGCATGCTTAGATTTGCACTAGTTTTGATTGATTTTGATTTTGGAAGTTGAGATGGATTATTGATAATTTTGAATCTGCTATAATCAGTATATTTGATGTTAAAGTCATACAAAAATAACCAACAAATATGTTAGTGGTAATTTAGAGTGCAAAGTAAGCAAACCAAGCCATTGGTTGGTTGTTTGGACCAAAATACAATCTGACAGAATCACAGTTTTCACTTTGGACGGATAAACTGAGCATGTGACGACCGATTCAGGGAAAGTTGTCAAAACATAAAAGTTGTAGATAAACGAGTTAAATTTAACCACCAACTGGAATCACTCAAAAATACTGAACCAAACAAAAGATATGATTTTTCTACTAAAACTGGTCAAAACTGCATTTTTTCCTGAATATTTTATCAACTTTGACAATTTTTATCTCCTAATCCATAAGGTTCCAGGAGGCCATACTTGGTGGAAAGTAAGTCCAATGTGTCCTAAACTTAAAATAAAATCATGGAATTTTTATTAAGAGCAAAACCCAAAGAACTTTTATAAAACTTTCGAGTATGCAAAACAGTGACTGTTTTGACCACTTCCATTTGTAAAAATATTTAGGGGTAGTAAACATTCTTTATAAATTAATCCAAAATTCACAAAATAAGTGGACACATATAGGTTATTGTATAAAAATCAGGAGGGTCCAAATAATTCGGTTTAACCCCAAAACAGTAGCCAACATTTCATAAAAATGTGAAGTAAAAACAGAAAATTCTGAAGTAAACCAATAACTTGTGGGATGGGCTATGCAATGAACTAAGGAGCTAATGGGCTAGCCTGGCCCAATTAGTGAACTCATAAGAAACATAAATCAGTAGGCCCACTGGGCCCAATAAACCATATAGCCCAATAACCAATATAACTCATTAAGCACATAACCCAAATAAGGTCAAGCCCAATAACTAAATTAAGCCCAAGTCACTTAAAAGCCCATAACACTTAGGCCCAATTGGTGATGGCCCATAACACCTAAGCGAATTTCATAAACCCGAATAATCATAAGACATATTGAAGAGTATGTGAGTAAATGATAAGCGTAATCGAAGTAACACAAAAAGGATGATTAAGTAGAATGGGCATAAGTAATTACGTTAACCAAACTATAAATTGAACAAATGCTAATTCGTGCTAAAATCGGTTACACATCAAATGATGAATAAGGATAATATAACTTAATATGGCATTCTCATATGATAACCTAAGATGCCAAACGAAACCACAAATGAAGGCAAGTTACCGAAATTCTAACAACTTATAACTACGTATATAATGAAAGTAACCTTTTACACCATCAATCTTTACAACCAAAAAGATGCGAATATTAGCAATACACTTGGATCCCATAATTGATAACAACATAATGAAAGTGGCATTTCTAAGTAATGGCTTAAGATAGGAACTTATGTATATTAGTCCTCTCGTAGGGATAGTCATGGCTTGAAATATGATTGAAGAACATGACGGATACATGATCAAGGAAGAAATAGATGGGAAGTACCCATTTTGGATATGTGGATATAATGTGTGGCATATCAAGGTGAGTCATAGCCCCCTTTCAAACTCTTTATGTGTTTTACTTTCGGGGTGAAAAGCATGATAAATAAAATTGCTTTATATATATGAATGATTCTTGAAAGAATGATTATGAAATGGGATATATTGTATGTTCAATGTGTTATAAGTTATATGATGAGCTTGAGTTCTGTCAAACTGTATCACTTCGGTACACTACTATTAACTCCGAAAGGGGAGGCCTGTAGTTAGAGGGTTGCGCAACTAGGAGTCGTCCACTCACCCACTAAAATAGGTAATGGTGGAATGTTGGTTGCCTTCGTGACGACCTTCACTTCCAGTCCGACCCGAGCGGTGCTCTAATCTACTTTATATTAGGCGGTCGTCTCCATGGCACGATCCCCTTCTTTATTAATTGCACTTGATTGACAGCTTGTGCTATGAAATGAAATATTATGTTGGTTGGGACAGGAAATGGTCTTAGTAGTGGCTCAAGCATTTACTAATCAAATTATGCCTTTGGCTAAATATTATTGATATTATTTATGGTTGGATATTATGGATTGAACATACGGTTTGGGTATTGGACCTTATATGGAATCTTGAAAGTTGTTGAAATTGGAGATATTGAAATATTGATGACCGAATGGTTTTGGTATGATGTATGATTAATCGATTGATATATTTTTCTCTCACGATAAATGTGACAAACGAGAACTTTATAATTTACCATGGATTCTCAACTCTTTGAAATGGCGTTTTGGTATTTTGAAAACTTGATGGTTTGATATGGGAATTTTTGTCGGTCATGTGGTTTGGGCGAATTGATATGAAATAATATATTTTTCTAAGTTTGTTTTGAAATGGATATGTAACGAGATTTACTTAAAAACCTATGCACTCACCAACTACGTTTTCGTAGTTGACACTTTTTCTTCATGCTTTTCAAGAATTAGCATAAGCTTTGAGGAATTATATGCATCATGATTATTTGCATTGCACTTTGGAGTCAAAGATCAAACCTTGTGATGGGCAATGGAATCCGCCTTGATCATTGTAGAATATCGTTCCATGTATTTGTTAATTGTCTCGTGGACTTAATATCCAAGTGCGGTGGACGCATTGTACTTGGGGATTGGTTCACATGCTTGTGCATTTGTAAAATTCTTTTATTAAATAAAGCTATGGTGAATGTTATTTATAATCCCTTGTTTTGAATACTCGACTTTCTGTACATCTCATTGTTCCGCCTTAGTTGGGGTGTTACAGAAAATGGTATCAGAGCCAAAGGTTATAGAGAACATTGGGGTTCCCCGGGAATCCCAAAACTATAGCCTCTTTTCAAAACGAATTTTTATAGTCGAGTCGAGCATAAGGTTAAGCGGACTAGTTTGAGCTTTACATGGTAGGACCCTAATTAAACGTAGGTCATGAACTACGTTTAATTATGAGAGAACCATGTAAAACTCAAACGGCCACTTGGACTTATGTTCAAAAGGATTCCTTTTCAAAAAAAAAAAAAAAAGATCTTTGTTAAATCCGTTTTTATGAGCATACGTGTTGCATTTAGACATTCACCTAAGCATATATAATGATTCGAGACTTGCTTTATGTAAGGATTATGCTAGACTAGTAGGATTCCCCTTATGCACATTAGAAGTGAAATGAATCTAAGAATGAAAGATATTCGTTGATACATACTATTATATGCTATAACATGTGAATTTGGGCATGATTTGATTGCAATGTGAAAGTTTATAATGTGCAATGTGAAAGCTGTAATGTGCAATGTGAAAGCTTGTAATATCAATGTGAAAGTTTGGAATGTGCAATGTGGAAATTATGAGAGAAATACATGCGTAAAAGCTTTATGATGAATGATGTTGAACTTTAAGTAGCATATGCACTTTGAAATAATGTGATTACCATGAGGTATGAAATCATTTTGGAATATGACTTGTTTAAATTATTGGGTAATGAGGTTGATTATTAATGATTGATTTGAAAGAGAATATGAGCCTGACGAGTTAATATGAAATTTCATGGACGATATAGATATAAGAGCCTATACTCTCTAAGTTTGAGCTACTTGAAACTAGCGCGTGAATATTGCGATGGTTAGGTAGTCATGCCTTACTACTAAGATAGTTACTGCTCCCTGAGGTTGAGCTATTTGAGGACTGGTGCGTGAATGATGTAATGATATATATAGTCTTGCCTTAGTATCGAGATAGTTATTGTGCTCTAAGATTTGACTATTAAGAACTAGTATTTGCATGATATGATGATAATGTGGTTAGTACTTACTATAAAGATAGATATTGTGCGTTGAGACATGACCGCTTGAGAACTAGTGATCGTCCCTGAGAAATGCAAAATGAATTAGAAATTTCCTAAGTATGAAAGTTGTCATTAAGTACCCCTCCAATCCAATATTCGTTCACTCGTGCTCTTTTGAAATTATCCCACATCCTATTGCTTATGACACCCCTATTCATTATGGACATACGACAACGCGATATCACCGGTGGAGCATCTTCTCACGAACGTTGGACGATATACTCTAAGAATTGTAGTCCCAAGATATGACGCAACTCTATCCCCTCAGATACTACGCATAACCTTTGTATTCGATCTGAGATGGTGCGAAACATATGGAAACGCCGAATGAAGTTGGAGACTTATGAAAGACGAGCGGTATTAAAGCCATATGACGATACAACGACACTAGTAGGACGCATTCCCATATATATTCTAGACGACACGTACTGAGAATGGTAACCCTGAAATTTGGTGCGATATTTCTATTCTAACACGTGTACGCAAACAACTATCTAAATTCTAAGCCGGTGCGACATATATTGACATCATCAAAAGTTGGAGTCCATTGGGCAACGAAAGACATAGAAGTGATTTCTTTAAACCGCGCAAGGAGTCTGATTCGAGCCTTAATGATTCTTTCGTTTTATATTTCCTATTTCATTCATTCGAACCAAACTCTATATTCTTGATTATTCAAAGTAATGATCATCACCGTTTCTCTTCAAAGGTTAGTACCCTAACAACACACCACTCACATACGTAACACTCCGCAATGGCAAAACCGAGTAACTAGAACCCTGCCCTTGCTGCGACATCAAGGGATACGAAAGACGTGAGACATCGGTCGTCCATAAGTGAAATACTCGGGATAACTATATAGCATAGAAGATGTTATTGGATCATGTACATAAAGTAGGGCGGAGAAGATATGTGGTGTGTAAGTCAAAGTACATGGAAGCACAAGCGAAGAGTATACTAAGCTTTAACTTGGAGAAAGAATTGAAGGTCTTCCCTATCTATGTCAATCGACCCAAAAGGAAAATTGAGCGGCCAACGAAAGGGAGGTTGTGTGACATGAAGGTCACTTTTGGTTAAGTACAAGGACTTCCCTAGAACTTGGAGGAGATCACTAGCAACGTTGGAAAACGAAAGTAGTTGGAAGAAGAAAACTAATTAAGGACAATAAGAAATTAGGATGTGTGGAGTAACCCTCAAGATTAGAGAATAACAAAAAGGATTCCGAGCTATCCTTTTCTTTTTCAAAATACCCAAGTAGATGGATATTTGTTACATGAAGGAAAAAGGAATGTGGTGAATGGAAGACCATCAAGGAAGGCGAGACGAAGTGAAAAGTAGGAAATCCCTTACGTTTTCCTTGAGGAAAAATGTTAAGGGGGTAATCGCAACAAGGAAGATACTCGAACATGGAGTATGAAACGCAAGATTTTACTTTATCTTTCAAGAAGAGTTATTCACTAGCGTCACTAAAAGAGATATGAAGTATAAAGTAAAGTAAAGGAAGGTGATTTAACCCGAACGGTAAAGTGAAGGTATTGACGTCATCTACAAGATGTAGTTCTGAAGGTGTTCATCTTTATGGCGCTCCCCGTGTTGTTCTTTAAATACCAATTGGAAACCTCTATCGAAAGACAAGCTATTAGTAGAGAATATCAACTAAGCTAAGAGAAAGCGGTATACGCCTAACACCCGATGGAGGCTAGCTTTACTAAAGAGAAGTATGGTCGATAAGTAGAGGAAGCACGATGACCTGTGATGGTTATCCCCTCAAGGTCGACGGTCGTATGGAGGTAAGCTAAAATAAGATGAACTTGGGAGAGAACAATTTTGCAACACATGGTGAACCGTCAAGGACCATCGACCCAAGGAGTAGTGCGCCTAAGAAAAGAGAACAAGGAAAACAATATGGAATCGCTAAGTTAGTAGTAAAAGCAAATAAGAAATACGACGCTAGAAGTCAAGGCACATGCTACCACAACGATCAAGGAAGTTGGTCGCTGAACTAAGTTTCAAACAACTAACAAACTCCGTGAAGAGCTAGTTATGGAATGTTTGAACGGAAGGGTGATAAGGATAATTCGCATCTGTGATGAGTTAGGATCAAAGGATCCGTATCACCATGATCTGACAAGTACCCTTGAGATAACTGCAAGGACTAGCGACTGCTTGTGTGCTGTTCAAGACGATGATTACTCTAGTTAGAGATGGATTTGAGTGACGAAATGGTAAGGAGTATGGTGACCCATAAGAAAACGAAAAGGAAAATGGAGAAAACCGAATGGTTGAGAAAAGGATAAAGTGACCGATGTTTCCCCTAAATTATATTATATCACGATTTCTAAGGACATTAGGTTATTGTATTTGAAAAGAAGCTTAGCTTAGAAAGCTGGAAATGGATATGAGGCTCAGGAGAGCAAAGTAATTGAGAGTTTTGTAGAGGTCAGGAGGACCTACGAAGGATTATTTTAAAGAAGGAGTTCATACGAATAAGGACATCGAAGTGTTTACCTTGAAATGATGGTGGTGATATGATTACTTAAGAGCATAAGGATTGTGTAAATCCTATCATGAGGAATGCGTAGGTATAGCAAAGAACCGAATAGGTTATATGTGCGATGTTAAAAGAGATTTGTCGGTGATGAGTCATAGATAATGGTCCCTCTAGCGTAAAAAGGAAGTAATTAAAGGTACCTTAAAACGATTTGAAAGCCAATATCGGCAAAAGCAAGAGAATTGGTAACGATATGACTTAGCGAATAATGAAAGAGGTGACTTTGGAAAATAAGGGCGAAATTGAAGAACAAAGGTGAGTATGAGGAACAAGATGGAACTATCATCATACAATTCATGATTCCCTCGAACGCCATAAAGCAACAAAGACGACATTGGAAAACCCTAAAATGAGATACTACGAAGATGTACCTTTGCAATTTTAGTGCAACTCGGCACCCCAGTTAGTATCACTTTTGTTAAGGGGGTAATCCCTTAACAAGTGATTAGTCACAAACGAAGCCAAATTCAAGTAGCGGCAAGCGTATCTAACGTCAAACCGAACAAAGATGAGAATAGGCGGGAAGTCATTGGGACGTTTCTTTAATTGAGAAAGTAAACGATAAAGGAAAGTACACCAAGTGACCAATGGAAATGAGTAGCCACTAACAATCGATATTCCAACGTTTGTTACCGTCTTCATTGTAACTCACATTACGAACCGTCTGCTCATTTTACCCCTCCGCATTGACATTCTTATCATCATCCCATTATTTAGTATTGATCTAGGCGAGATTGACGGCCCACAACAGTTACATACGATTAATATTCAGTCGTCTCAAGAAGTGAGCGACATTCGTAACCTTTTTCTTTTCGAAGTTTCTAATCACGAGAAATGTTAGGGCAAGGAGCAATGGATGCCCCCAACTACGGAGATCAAAAGCTTGTAAGTAACCAAAAAGGTCATGATGAAACCTAGATGAACCCTCACATTTTATACGTCTCCGTGTAGACACCCTTACTGTCAGCCTATTCATTTTTGCTTCCGTATGAATGATCGAACTTCGAGGACGAAGTTGCTGTTAAGGGGGTAATGATGTAACAACCCTCAAAATCCAACTAGGACAATCTACTTGGACTTATCTAGGTATCTATCCCTAGAGGTTTATTAAGAAATTGACCTTCTAGACATTTAAGGATACTAAGAAGGCTTATTTTGGGCCTCATCCTTTCTGTGGGAGATGCAACAAGCATCATCCCGCCAATGCTCCATGTGGGGCATGCTTTAATTGCAATCAAGTCGGCACGAAGCTAGAAATTGTAGAGCTCCAAGGGCGGGTCCAATGAATGTGGCTCCCGTTCGGGCCGTTCCTCCTCAAGGTAACCAAAGAAGAGGCGAATGTTTTGAATGTGGTAGCC
>CM067170.1:150760614-150819388 GCA_034093135.1 Erigeron breviscapus | reverse complement strand
CATATACATCCTTCCTTTCTTTGTAAACCTTTCTTATACACCATTTTAACTTAGCCTTTTCCATTGTATATATCCACTCATTTATGTAAACTTTACCTAATTATACATTACCATACCGATAGTCTAATCTGGGGGGCCTTTGATTGCTGTTGGTTGGTTTGCACGGTTTGTGAGAGTTTTGGGGGTGGATTGATTGGATTATGCTTTGACTTGGGAAAGACGTAGATTGGTTTTAGTATTGGAGCTTGTTTTGGAATGTTCAAAATTGATCATATTGTGTTTTTAGACATTGTTCATCATTGTAAGAGGGTGCCTACTAGTAGAGTAAAAGTGATTTCAAAAAAAAAAAAAATGGAAATTGGGCTACTAGTGGGTACGTCTCATTTTTATATGTCTAGAGTTGTATTGTATCGTTAAGAATGGAGGGCTTGGTTGATTTTAAGTTGTTTGAAGTTGATACACCACATTGGTGTCGAGTTTGCTTGGTAATTTTGAAGTGTCTTAGCGGATTTGCAATTTATGGGTTGTTGGCAATCAAGGGTACGGGTTTTGATTAGACTATTTTGTACATATTTCATACTTACCTTATACTTTTGATTGATTCCTTTCATTTCTAACCTATACTCCCTCACTCATTGTAAATGTCCAATATATATGCCTTAGCCTAACTATACAACCATCTTATATGCCTATTTTGATGATGTACTTGGTGCTTACGCCATGTCGGTGGAGCTATGATCCTTGTTCAAGCCTATGGTAAGATATGCATCACGACCGTGCTATGAGTGATTCTTCATATATTCAACCCCAAAAGTAAGTTCGTTGGAGTAGAATGATATTGATAGGTTCATTTGTTTCACTTGTGCATAGTCGTGTTATTGAGGCTTGTGGATTGTTCAGATATGGTCAAACATTTCGGGTTTTCATTTAAGATTAAAATTGCTTCACCCAACTTCTTTGTCTTTGACATACTTGGTGTTGCTTCTTTTTGATACTCGTAATTGTTTATTTAGCTTCTTTGCCAAGGATTACTTTTTCTTTAAATGTTGGATTTGCTTGAGGACAAGCAATGCTCAAGAGGGTAAGCTGAGTCAGACCCAGCTCCGTGGTTATTTTTGTTATTAAATATCTCAGTGCGTTTTATTACTTTCATTATTTTATTTAGTTTACTTGTTGATCCTATTGGAGTGTGACACGTGTAGAGGTCACAACCGGTTACTGAAAAAGTACCTCCACTACTTGTTGATCCTCCAATCAAAATCTTTCTCTCTCCAACTTTTTCAAACGGGATATTTTTGTGTTTTGTATATAACATCCATTTAACCTAAATCCCAAATCACTTGTTCATATTTTCTTTTTCTCAAATCAATTTTTTCTCTCAAATCTGATTACTGTTTTATTAAATTTAATTTCTTCTAAAATTTTTTTTCAAAATGGCATCATCATCTGTTTCTATTCATTCTAATGATTCTCAATCTAGTTCTTCTTGAACCTGAAAGTCAATACCCAGCTCCAATAAGCGCCAACAAGCTTTCACCTTATGTGGTGGGAAGTAATGTAGTAGTGGTTCCGGCTGATCTTGATACTGGTAAAATCAAGATTGGCAGTCTGGTTTATGCCAATATTCATCCTCCTTCATGGGCAAAAGGATACGATGAGATTGTGGCTTTCTTATGGTATCATCCTTTTGGCAAAGTGATGATTGAGAAGCCAGACTGGGTGTTTCAAGATCTCCTGTGTGAATTTTGGGCGAGCTGTTTTGTGGGAAAGAATAAGAAAGGAGATGCTGCAATCTATGGCACAATCCTCAATGGTAAGAAAAAGGTATATATTTCTTATGAGAGGATTAGGTCTGCATTTGAGCTGTCTTATATGCCTGAAGATGATTATGATAATGTTGTGTCTCATACTGAAGCCAAAAATATTTTACAAGAAGTTGGATATTGTTAAGTAGAAATTTAAGCTCGATTTGAAGGTTTAATGGAGGATTTTGGTTAGTGTGTGAAAAGTGTGTTTGTGTGTGAAATGGAGGTTGAAGATGAGTTTAGAGAGAGAAAGTATAAGATTAGAGAGAAGTAACTATGGAATTATGTTAAAAGCTTACAATTTTGGGTATGGAGAGGAGTATTTATACACTTGACTAACTTTCACTAATACTCCTTCCATTATTAAAATAATTACATTTTAACACCATTTTAGATTTCTAACATTCTTCCCCTTGGTGTTGAAATGTAATTCATGCACGATATCATCTATAAATACGAATTTGTTGATGAAGGTCTTCGAAGCTTTCTCATTGTCTTCAAGATCTTCCATCAAACTTGTCTTTATGTCTTTAATCTTCACACTTACCTTAAAGATGTATCTTTAAGTCTTGAACTTCTCAGAGTTTGAGCATTGTGGAAACTTGATCTTGGCTCTTTAGATTTGAACATGATAGCCTCTTCTTGACAATCTTAACTTTGTCACACTTCCCCTTAATTAATGAATCTTTCTCTTGAAGCATTTGGACAAACATCTTTTTCATCACAAACTTCCCCTCGATCAAACAATCATATTTGCGTACCACCAACGCTTATGTATAGGGTGTACCCGCGGCGTACCCACCACGTTGGCGATAACTATCTTCAAAGAAAAATTTGGGGATCACTTTAGTCAACAATTTATCTTTCTTCCCCTCAACTGATAAATTCTTCTTTCAAATAAACTTGTTCGACTTCATTATCCTCTTTCTTCCCCTCATGATGAATGTGTGGCAACATGTTCATCATGTCTCTTTGAAGTCGAAACTGGGGAATCAACCATTATGAAGTAGTAGTTCAATAAACAACATTTTTAGCCCGGGTTATACACTGACATGTGTATAAGCCATTTCATCGAATTACTTACAAACAACCTTTGGGACCCATTTTTGAGTAGGCCCAACGGTTTTTGTCTTGACATTCCAAATGTACGTGTCATCGATTCGACGAATAGAATCTGCAGTCCATGGTGGGTGAAAACTCGAGGTTGTTGAAAAGTTGAGTTTTTGTGGACGCAGTGGAGATGCAAGGACATTCACTTTTTGCACTGCAAATGGTTTTGGTGCAAGATCAAATAACTCCCAAAGTGAATATTTGAATGTCCTTGACTCAGTTGACTTAGGCTTATAAAAGGACGTTGGCTTAGTCTTTGTCAACTGAGCTTTTGCTTGGGAGATGAACTGAGAGTTGTCTTCAAATGATAGGAATGGAATAAGAGTCTTTGCTCCATCAATATTTGTCTTCTGAGAGTACCTTCTATCCTTTTCCAAGGCATAGTTGGTAAATTGAGACACTTTACGGTTGGGGGTTTTTGGAACATCACCAATCTTGCAAACAGGAGAACTACTCGATTGGTTCAGAAGAGCTTCAACTTTTGTGTCAAGAGACTTCGACTTGAAAGATGCAATTCGACTTTCAATCTTCTCAAGTTGTTTTTCAACAGAAGAACTCAAATCAGACAAGGAAATTGATGACACTTCAGACTTTATTTGAGAAACAAGAGTTGTTTCCTTCAAGAGACTAGCTTCCAATGATGAAACTTGTGACATCAACTCATCATTCTTCTTCAAAGTTTGTTTGTCAATTTCATTCCAAACTGCAAGGTTTCCAATTTCAACTTGAAGTTCTTTCATCTCATTTTTAAGTCTCACATTCTCAGCTTGAAAGTAGATCATTTGTTCTTTCAGTTTGACATTCTCAGCTTGTAGCGTGACTACTTCCTCTTGAAACTTGACATTTTCAGATGCAGTTGAATGAATCAATATCTTCATCACTTGACAAGGAGTTGTTTCAGATCGCAAATGAGTAGTCATACAACATGAGCACAGTCCACCTTTATGAAGTTTCTCTTCAGATAAAGTAGGTGTCTTGGGTGAGGAAGTTAACCACAAATTGAAGACGAAATCATTTTTGACTGAATTTGAGATACTTGGACTTGACATTTTGTTTAGCAAAGGGTGAAATGAAATGAAAAGGTAATTGTGATTGAAATTGAAGTGAAGAATTAAAATTGAAATTTGGAGATTTTGTACTTCAGGTTTCCCTCCAAATTTTTTCCGCCGAAATATGTTCTCATGAAACTTTGAATTTCATGTAAACTTTGGATATCATGATCATAGGAAAAATTTGATAATTTCTAAAAATTTTCGCCAAAACCGCGTCGATAACGGATGAAAATTGGCCTAAAATTTTTTTAATGCTATCAAATTTTAAATCTTCATGAATTATCCCTTTTTAAGACCTTGGGAAAAAATTATTTTTCCCGCCAAAAGACTTTTTTTTTTTTTTTTGTGAAACGATCTTGGTGAAAATCGTTTTAGGGAACGGTCTTCAAAGGAACTGGGACGATCTTGACAAGATCGTCTTAAGTTTAGTAGAAATGGGACGATCTTGGTGAAGATCGTCTTAGGTTTCGAAGAAATGAGAAGATCTTGGTGAAGATCGTCTTAGGTTTTGAAGAAATGAGACGATCTTGGTGAAGATCGTCTTAGGTTTTGAAGAAATGAGACGATCTTGGTGAAGATCGTCTTAGGTTTTGAAGAAATGAGACGATCTTGGTGAAGATCGTCTTAGGTTTCTTTCCCAAAACTTTAAGTATTTGAATTGACCAAACCAATCCTTTCGGATTAATTAGCCAGAAACAACACTACACAACACACACTTGTCTAGAACGATCTTGTGAGGATCGTCCAACAAGCCACAAAGCACAAGAATGAAAAACGAGCTTTGAACGACTAAGACGATCTTAGGAAGATTGTCCTAGTGAAGATCGTTTTGGTGTCATCTTCTTCATCTCATCAGTTTTCCAGAAAAACTCCATTAACAACTTTAAAAAACTTCAATATCTTTTGAATTACTGGGAGTTAGATCACGAAATCACTTGCAAACTGTTTGTTTTCACCTCCGCAACAAATCTATGAACAAAATTCAACACCAAACACAACAGATTCGAATCCCACAAAATCGCGCCAAAAATCAAAAATTCAAACTCGAGATTTAGATCGAATTGAAACTTGAAACTTGACAGGATTATGTTTTTAACTACCACGAATCTATTGGTGAACAAATATTGAGGTAAAATCAACTGTAGAAAAATCCCACAGTTGATGAACTAAAACAGTTTCGGAATAAAAATTCGAAAATTGGATGAGAATTGCAACAAATCGAGCTATGGATCGTTCAGATTAACTGATTTTTCTCTGATACCAATTGTTAAGTAGAAATTTAAGCTCGATTTGAAGGTTTAATGGAGGATTTTGGTTAGTGTGTGAAAAGTGTGTTTGTGTGTGAAATGGAGGTTGAAGATGAGTTTAGAGAGAGAAAGTATAAGATTAGAGAGAAGTAACTATGGAATTATGTTAAAAGCTTACAATTTTGGGTATGGAGAGGAGTATTTATACACTTGACTAACTTTCACTAATACTCCTTCCATTATTAAAATAATTACATTTTAACACCATTTTAGATTTCTAACAGATATACTGGTCCATTGGCTTCAGTGGTCAAAATGAAATATTTAACTGGCATTTGGAATTATTTATTGAGCACAATTTCTAAAACTTTACAAGTAAAGGCAGGCAGCTTTGATCAACCTAATGTTCTAGAATTGCAAATTTTTCATGCAATGGTCACTATGACCATAATAGATTTTGCTGGCTTAATTTTTAAGGACTTAGTTGATCGTGTTCATAAGAAGAGTCTTACCATACCTTATGGTAGGATTCTTGCTCTTATCATTGAAGCAATACTTGACAATGATTACAGTCTGGCAACTGGTCAGACTGTGGAATGCAAGTCTATCAATCATAACATCTTCAATAGTCCCAAGGTATATGTGTAGGGTCTGACCCGAGCAATGCAGATCTACCTTGATTTTTACAGGCAAAGAAAAAGGGAACAAGAAGCATTTGGGGAAGTTGTCCCTTCTTCGACGCGATCTGAGTCTGACACTCAATCTGCTAATCAGGGGGACCCAGGTACACATGCTTCTGAACCCTCAAACTCTTCTTAATCTATTCAATATTCTACTCCTTCAAAAGAGGGTGAAGGGTTAGCCAAAACATCAGCCACCCTAGCCACACCCTCATCCACTCCTTCAAAATCCGCTTCTAAAAAGACCAATTGTTGAGGACTTAGTACCTCACAAGGCTAAAAAGAAAAGATCACAAAGGAAATCTGTGCCAGCTTCTGGGGTTGATATTGCAACATCTAATCTTGAGATCCCCTAAGGTGCAGTGGAAGCTAAGGAACGTTCCAAAGCTGTCCCTGCCACCCAAGCTGACAAGCCGAAATCGCCACGCCCATCTGCGCTCTCCCAAAAGAGTGTAGACGAGTCAAAGGGAACACCTATTGCTACCCAACCCTCCAAACAGGGTGAAGGTATTGAAAGAAAGACCTCCTCCCAAGGTCATACTGAGTCTGCACCGAAATCGCCATCATCAGCCTCCCAAAAGGTTGATGATATCATTAAAGGGATAACAGAGGATCTAGCCCAGATCCAAAATGAGTCAGAGTCTACGCACATCGATTATGAGGATGGTCAGCCAAAGTGTAAGTCCCTTTAATTACGAGATGGTTAACCAATGAAAGTGTTAAATACAACAAGTCTAATAATCACTAGATTGGACTAGTATTACTTGTAAATAAAGATGCAAGATATATAAACAAAGTAATACAAGACTTAAAGCAATAAACAAATAAAGTGGACCATTATGTATGTTTCATGGGTATTTCATTTATTGATGTTTAAATAAAATACAAGGTTGTTGCGGAATCAAGATAACACAATTAAGTGTGTATCCTAACAACCTATGAGTTACAATATGATCTATATTTGTCAAATAACTCTTTAGGATCAAGATACTTAAAGTTGTGAAGTATCCCTGTTTAAGATCGAGAGTATTTGGACAAATTCACTTTCATGCAAAGTGTTATGCTAAAAAGTAATTTTCTCAAGGATATGACTTTGTATTTATAGGCAACAAAATTCACCAGTGAATTTTGTGCCGTACAAATATGGTTGTATACATTTAATGATCCGACAAGAACATTAAATGTATTGGATAAGGAATAAGGATAAAGTCACATCAAGTGCAAGTGTATCCTTTTATCCAACCACCTTAACACACGTTTACTTTGTTAAAGAACAAGTGGATTGTTCTTTGGAAAGTGTGTTAAAGGCATAAGTCAAACCTCGATATCAGTGTTCAGACTTGTAATATCTAGAACACTGACAATCCTCCAGTGTGCAGATCTGGTAAGACTTTCCAGTGGACTCCGCCATTTGTTAAGTCTTCTTCCTTCAGACTTCAGTCTTTGACTTCAGTCAGAATGTCTTCAGTAGAGTAGATCTGGACTGGGGTGAAGTCTTCAGTGAGCTAATCTGGAGAATGCTCCAGAGTACCTATACAAGTAAATGCTCACTAGTCTTCAATTATTTCTGGACAAATCTTCAGAGGGACTCCAGATTCCAAGTCTGGAGTAGGTCCAGTAGAGAAACGTTTTCTGGTCAGATCTTCAGTGAGGCTCCAGTAGTCGGGTCTGGAGCGAGACCAGCAAAACAAGTTTTCTTAACAAACCTAAATAAGGTTCCAGTAGTCCATTCTGGAGCCAGTCCAGTAAGTCTGGACTAAATCTGGACCTAACACAAAGGAAAGAAGTATCGAACGCATTGGTAACACTGCTTCTCCTCCCCAAGTTGATCAGACTCCTTCTCTCTTACACTCTGAGTCTGCACAGGCTATCAATGCCCCTTCTATGTCACAAAGAGGGGTACAGGCCTCAATTCTCCCTAAGGATACTTTGGTGCAACAACACACCTCTGTTAAAAGGCAATCAATTACACAAAACATTACACCTGCAGGGTCTGTGTCTGCATCTGTCCTTGGACAGAGGGATTCTGTAGGTTACATGGCTGTCTTTTAGGCAGTTGTGTCAGCCCCTTGTGAAGCAAAGGGAACCATTGATGGTCCTCACGATGTCAATGAGAATATGATCACTATCCCTGGAAGTGATTCTTCATTCGATGATGAGTTTGCCCATCCATCCTCAAGGGATGCTCTGATGGAAGATGCTAGTGGAGAAGTTGATCAAAATCAAGATCAACATATTCCCACTAGCCCTCAGCCTGAATTAAACGTTAATCTTTCTCAGGTTGATCAACTCATCATCAATTCTGACAAATCTACTCATGAGACTCACTCTCATGAGTAAATTTTCCAAAACTCCTTAAGCCTCCACCCCCTTCTAAATGAGCCCAATGACCCTGATATTAAGGATTGCAGGCTGCTCTTTCCAGAGTCAGTGGCTTTTAAGCCAACTGCAACTTCTTCCCAAGCTGCCACTATCTCATTTTCAGATGTGGTGGGTCAGCTCACTGAGTTCAAATCAACCTATAAGGTTGAGAGCTTACAGCTGACCAAATGCTTGGAAAAGATCCAAAAGGATCAGGAATTGACGGATAAGAAGGTGGATAAGCTGAGTCAATATCAGACTGCATTGAAAGAAAATGTGTTAAAAGTAGTTGATTTGATGCAGCAGAACCAGAGCAAGCTGATAGAATCTCTTGTTAGTCTTACAAAGGCAATCAATGAAGAAAATGAAAGAAATAAGAGTACTCTGGTTTAGATTGAGAATGCAGCAACCAAGTTTACAAGGAAAGTCACCATAGAACTTCGATCTGCAAACAAATCACAAGCAGATTTCAAGAATGATCTGATTGAAGTTTCTAAGGGTGTTAAATCCAAGATTGAACTCTTCCATGAGGATTATGTTGAGCTAAGAAGAGCCTGCTGTCTAACTAATGTCAAGATTGACTTGATCAACCAGGATCTCAAAGGCCTCTTTGCCACTCCAGTGAGCTCTTTCCCTGCTGATGATGACAAAAAGGGGGAGAAGAATGCTACTAAGAGAAAGAGGAATGCTATGAGTGAAGCTGAAATGGAGCTAGAAAGAGAAAGGCAACAAGCTCAGGTTGACAAGGAAATTGACGAATACTTTGAAACACTGAAAGAGAGACGGAATAAGGCCAGAGTCGAGGAGGCAGTCAATGATAGAAGAATGGTTGTGCATGGTTCTAAGGTGGAAGGTGAGAAGAAAACAGTAGAGGAGATAAAAAGACCAGAATCTGAGTCTGGTGGTGAAAATGTTGGAAAAGTAAATGAAGAAGCTGAAAAGAAGAGTGATACAACTAAGGGGGAGACTGTTGATGCTGAAATAGGAGATATAAGGAAGGATGTTGGTGTTGAAAAAGTTAAGAGAGCTAAAAAGAAAAGAAAGTCCTCCCAAGCTGTCCCTGTGCAAGTTGTGCCAACTCAAGCTGACCCAGCTCTCAAAGAACAAATTGATGAATCTTCATCAAGTGAAGACACAGCCACTCTGTCCCAGTTCATGATCAAGAAAAGGACAACAGAAGTTGGGTCAAGTGGTGTGAAGATCTTAACTGAGAAAGAAAAGGATTGGGAGCTTGCAATAGGAAAAGCTCCATAGCTTGGGGTAACAGTTGAGGTGGCATACAAGATGATTAAGGAGGACAGATTACAAAGAGAAAGAATGGCTGCAACTGAGTCTGATCCTGAAATTGCCAAGGCTGTTCAAGAACAATTAAATAAGGAAGATGAAGAAAATCTTGCAGCCATTGGTTCCAAAAAGAAAGTTGTGGCCAAAGGAAAAGAAAAGAAAAAGGTGGTGGTTCACTCTAAACCATCACAGAAGGTTAAAGATGTGAAGAATAGTGGTGAGGCCCATGATTGGTTAGAGGCTCTGGAGAAAAGGAAAATAAAAGAAAAGATCAACTATAGAAGGCATCCAGAGCCAATCCTCCAGCGTCTGCTCAAAAGGAGAAAAGGAAAGAACATTCCCAGCATCAGGTTTACAAGGAAAGGTTATGAAACAAGCTGGGAAACTCATGATCTTGACAATCTGCTTGAATTAGGATACACTGAGTGGGTGGAGTTACATGATATCATAACTGGTATTTCTAGAATTCACAAAGAGACAGTCGTGGAAGCCATTGAGAAGAAGTTGGCTGCAATTGTAAAATACAAGATTGATATCACTGGCCTTCCAAGACCAAAAGCATATGATATGGATGATGAAGATGAGTCAATTGAGCCACTCAAGAAGAAAAGAAGAAGGTTTGAAAGAATTGATGCTCCTGGAGGTGATCATTCTGTTTTTCTCAAAAACTTGTCTCCTTCAGAGTTACTTGCACAATTATCTTCTGGTGCTATTGACAAGATTCTAGATAATCTCAATCTGTCTCTACCTGCTGGTGTTGAAAACGCAAGATGTGGGATGTTCATCACTGAACCTGAACATGGGATGTATTTTATGGATGCAAGAGGGAATTTGGTTTTCCAAAGGACTGCTGAACTAAAATAGGTACCAGCTTTGCACCTTTTTACCTTATACAGATTCTGTAGAAATTTTAGTGAAGGAGGTAATGGGTATGAGCAGTTCCTTATTGATGAGGGGTTAGATAGGCAGTTAGATGTGAAAGTTGCCTCATCTTTTGAAGTTTACCAAGAAGCTATAGAAATGCTTGGAGAATAGTGATGTATCATGTAATATCTTTGTTTTATTCTCTATATATGCAAAGGCAGTTGTACAAATCTAGTTTCTTTTTCAAAACTTCATTTTAGTTCAAAAAGAACCCAAAAGATTCAAAGGGTCACAATCTGTTAGTGACAAATCTGACCTATAAACACTTAGTAATCTTTTGGTTCTTGTAATCTGATCTGGGTCAGACTAAGCTGACACAGCTTACGATCTGTCTCTGACCCAGATCACGCTTCATACTTTGTAATTGTAATATCTTATGGAAGCAAGTGTTATTCAAGCTGCATCAATAATGTATTAGCATTCAGTCCAAGTCGAAGAGGAGGATTGAAGATAGAAGACCAAGCTGTTAGTGGAAGACAGCTTGGGATTAGCAGTCAGCTTGGATACACTTAGGCAGATTGGTGCCTTGACAAACGATCCAATCTGTGTCTGACAATCTAGTGAAGATAACAACCTGGATTGAAGAGAAAGACAAATGACGTGACTAGGAAGAATCCTAGGATCCAGGTTGGTGGTTGGTTTACATATGCGTGTCCATACTCTTATTGGTTGATGAAGAATGTGCGTCAGTACGTGGGGGACCACAAGTACCATGAAAGGCACGATTGATTATTCCTTTATCATCCACTGAATGAAGAACACGTAGCTGCAACGGACACCAAGTGAAGGAGCGCTTTCGCCTATAAAAGCCTCATTCATGGATTGCATATGTGTGGCATTTCCTGAGAATCATTCTTCACACAAGTTTCTCTGCTCTTATACACAGCTTAGTCTGTACGAGATCAGCTTGGGCTGATTCTCTTGAGCTGAAACTTATTGATTGTTGTTTGTCATTTCATAGGGTTGTTAAGATATCTATAGGCTATCTTTATTCCGCAACAACCCTGTAATTCTTTGTATAGATTATTTCTTAATAAAGGATTACATTTGAAAACCACAATCTGTGTTCAAGAATGTTTTTATTTCTTTACTGCTTTACTGTTTTAACGATTCCTGCTCTTTACTTACTTGCTTTATATTCATAAACTGAATCTTGAAACGTTTTGTGTTAAAAGTTTGTAAAGATAAAGGAAAGTTGTATTCACCCCCCTCTACAACTGTTCTGTGTACAATATACTTTGGTATATTGATACACCGTGGGACGTATCATTCTATGGCCTGCTGGAGATTTCGACACAGGTCCGTGTCATGTCCATAATCTTTATGAAATGCGCAATATTTTCCTCGATCCCTTTTTCGGGTTGTTAATCTGGGTGAGGCTGGAAATGTTTGCGCTACTCGTTCTGTTGCGAGGATGTCCTTTGGTGATTTTGTTAATTTCAACAGTATTATTCTCCTGCCTTCTTTAGCTTTGCCTCCCCACCTGGGATTTTCGACAGGGCCTTCGGTTCCGCTGTCCGTCGGATCTCTTTTCCTTTTTGCTAGGGTGTACTCCGTTCGGTCGTCCCTTTGACGTCTATCCAAACATGAGCCTTGATTGTTAGCTCATCGTATGTTTCTGGCAGGTTCGTCGTGAGGTGTTCGACTAACTCGACTGCTCGTAGCCCATGAATGAGTCCGGATATCCTCTGGCTTTCCGGCAGTCCACTTATCTCCTGGGTTTCATGTGTGTATCTTGCGATAAAATCCCTAATTGTTTCTTCGCTATGTCGTTTTATGTTGTGTGCCGACACATGTGTCTTTCGATGTTTCTTCGGCTAATTAATCCGAAAGGATTGGTTTGGTCAATTCAAATACTTATAAGTTTTGGGAAAGAAACCTAAGACGATCTTCACCAAGATCGTTTCATTTCTTCGAAACCTAAGACGATCTTCACCAAGATCGTTTCATTTCTTCGAAACCTAAGACGATCTTCACCAAGATCGTTTCATTTCTTCGAAACCTAAGACGATCTTCACCAAGATCGTTTCATTTCTTCGAAACCTAAGACGATCTTCACCAAGATCGTTTCATTTCTTCGAAACCTAAGACGATCTTCACCAAGATCGTTTCATTTCTTCGAAACCTAAGACGATCTTCACCAAGATCGTTTCATTTCTTCGAAACCTAAGACGATCTTCACCAAGATCGTTTCATTTCTTCGAAACCTAAGACGATCTTCACCAAGATCGTTTCATTTCTTCGAAACCTAAGACGATCTTCACCAAGATCGTTTCATTTCTTCGAAACCTAAGACGATCTTCACCAAGATCGTTTCATTTCTTCGAAACCTAAGACGATCTTCACCAAGATCGTTTCATTTCTTCGAAACCTAAGACGATCTTCACCAAGATCGTTTCATTTCTTCGAAACCTAAGACGATCTTCACCAAGATCGTTTCATTTCTTCGAAACCTAAGACGATCTTCACCAAGATCGTTTCATTTCTTCGAAACCTAAGACGATCTTCACCAAGATCGTTTCATTTCTTCGAAACCTAAGACGATCTTCACCAAGATCGTTTCATTTCTTCGAAACCTAAGACGATCTTCACCAAGATCGTTTCATTTCTTCGAAACCTAAGACGATCTTCACCAAGATCGTTTCATTTCTTCGAAACCTAAGACGATCTTCACCAAGATCGTTTCATTTCTTCGAAACCTAAGACGATCTTCACCAAGATCGTTTCATTTCTTCGAAACCTAAGACGATCTTCACCAAGATCGTTTCATTTCTTCGAAACCTAAGACGATCTTCACCAAGATCGTTTCATTTCTTCGAAACCTAAGACGATCTTCACCAAGATCGTTTCATTTCTTCGAAACCTAAGACGATCTTCACCAAGATCGTTTCATTTCTTCGAAACCTAAGACGATCTTCACCAAGATCGTTTCATTTCTTCGAAACCTAAGACGATCTTCACCAAGATCGTTTCATTTCTTCGAAACCTAAGACGATCTTCACCAAGATCGTTTCATTTCTTCGAAACCTAAGACGATCTTCACCAAGATCGTTTCATTTCTTCGAAACCTAAGACGATCTTCACCAAGATCGTTTCATTTCTTCGAAACCTAAGACGATCTTCACCAAGATCGTTTCATTTCTTCGAAACCTAAGACGATCTTCACCAAGATCGTTTCATTTCTTCGAAACCTAAGACGATCTTCACCAAGATCGTTTCATTTCTTCGAAACCTAAGACGATCTTCACCAAGATCGTTTCATTTCTTCGAAACCTAAGACGATCTTCACCAAGATCGTTTCATTTCTTCGAAACCTAAGACGATCTTCACCAAGATCGTTTCATTTCTTCGAAACCTAAGACGATCTTCACCAAGATCGTTTCATTTCTTCGAAACCTAAGACGATCTTCACCAAGATCGTTTCATTTCTTCGAAACCTAAGACGATCTTCACCAAGATCGTTTCATTTCTTCGAAACCTAAGACGATCTTCACCAAGATCGTTTCATTTCTTCGAAACCTAAGACGATCTTCACCAAGATCGTTTCATTTCTTCGAAACCTAAGACGATCTTCACCAAGATCGTTTCATTTCTTCGAAACCTAAGACGATCTTCACCAAGATCGTTTCATTTCTTCGAAACCTAAGACGATCTTCACCAAGATCGTTTCATTTCTTCGAAACCTAAGACGATCTTCACCAAGATCGTTTCATTTCTTCGAAACCTAAGACGATCTTCACCAAGATCGTTTCATTTCTTCGAAACCTAAGACGATCTTCACCAAGATCGTTTCATTTCTTCGAAACCTAAGACGATCTTCACCAAGATCGTTTCATTTCTTCGAAACCTAAGACGATCTTCACCAAGATCGTTTCATTTCTTCGAAACCTAAGACGATCTTCACCAAGATCGTTTCATTTCTTCGAAACCTAAGACGATCTTCACCAAGATCGTTTCATTTCTTCGAAACCTAAGACGATCTTCACCAAGATCGTTTCATTTCTTCGAAACCTAAGACGATCTTCACCAAGATCGTTTCATTTCTTCGAAACCTAAGACGATCTTCACCAAGATCGTTTCATTTCTTCGAAACCTAAGACGATCTTCACCAAGATCGTTTCATTTCTTCGAAACCTAAGACGATCTTCACCAAGATCGTTTCATTTCTTCGAAACCTAAGACGATCTTCACCAAGATCGTTTCATTTCTTCGAAACCTAAGACGATCTTCACCAAGATCGTTTCATTTCTTCGAAACCTAAGACGATCTTCACCAAGATCGTTTCATTTCTTCGAAACCTAAGACGATCTTCACCAAGATCGTTTCATTTCTTCGAAACCTAAGACGATCTTCACCAAGATCGTTTCATTTCTTCGAAACCTAAGACGATCTTCACCAAGATCGTTTCATTTCTTCGAAACCTAAGACGATCTTCACCAAGATCGTTTCATTTCTTCGAAACCTAAGACGATCTTCACCAAGATCGTTTCATTTCTTCGAAACCTAAGACGATCTTCACCAAGATCGTTTCATTTCTTCGAAACCTAAGACGATCTTCACCAAGATCGTTTCATTTCTTCGAAACCTAAGACGATCTTCACCAAGATCGTTTCATTTCTTCGAAACCTAAGACGATCTTCACCAAGATCGTTTCATTTCTTCGAAACCTAAGACGATCTTCACCAAGATCGTTTCATTTCTTCGAAACCTAAGACGATCTTCACCAAGATCGTTTCATTTCTTCGAAACCTAAGACGATCTTCACCAAGATCGTTTCATTTCTTCGAAACCTAAGACGATCTTCACCAAGATCGTTTCATTTCTTCGAAACCTAAGACGATCTTCACCAAGATCGTTTCATTTCTTCGAAACCTAAGACGATCTTCACCAAGATCGTTTCATTTCTTCGAAACCTAAGACGATCTTCACCAAGATCGTTTCATTTCTTCGAAACCTAAGACGATCTTCACCAAGATCGTTTCATTTCTTCGAAACCTAAGACGATCTTCACCAAGATCGTTTCATTTCTTCGAAACCTAAGACGATCTTCACCAAGATCGTTTCATTTCTTCGAAACCTAAGACGATCTTCACCAAGATCGTTTCATTTCTTCGAAACCTAAGACGATCTTCACCAAGATCGTTTCATTTCTTCGAAACCTAAGACGATCTTCACCAAGATCGTTTCATTTCTTCGAAACCTAAGACGATCTTCACCAAGATCGTTTCATTTCTTCGAAACCTAAGACGATCTTCACCAAGATCGTTTCATTTCTTCGAAACCTAAGACGATCTTCACCAAGATCGTTTCATTTCTTCGAAACCTAAGACGATCTTCACCAAGATCGTTTCATTTCTTCGAAACCTAAGACGATCTTCACCAAGATCGTTTCATTTCTTCGAAACCTAAGACGATCTTCACCAAGATCGTTTCATTTCTTCGAAACCTAAGACGATCTTCACCAAGATCGTTTCATTTCTTCGAAACCTAAGACGATCTTCACCAAGATCGTTTCATTTCTTCGAAACCTAAGACGATCTTCACCAAGATCGTTTCATTTCTTCGAAACCTAAGACGATCTTCACCAAGATCGTTTCATTTCTTCGAAACCTAAGACGATCTTCACCAAGATCGTTTCATTTCTTCGAAACCTAAGACGATCTTCACCAAGATCGTTTCATTTCTTCGAAACCTAAGACGATCTTCACCAAGATCGTTTCATTTCTTCGAAACCTAAGACGATCTTCACCAAGATCGTTTCATTTCTTCGAAACCTAAGACGATCTTCACCAAGATCGTTTCATTTCTTCGAAACCTAAGACGATCTTCACCAAGATCGTTTCATTTCTTCGAAACCTAAGACGATCTTCACCAAGATCGTTTCATTTCTTCGAAACCTAAGACGATCTTCACCAAGATCGTTTCATTTCTTCGAAACCTAAGACGATCTTACCAAGATCGTTTCATTTTCTGATCTTAATTCAATTCAATTTTTTAAATCAAATCAAATTCAAATGGCTTCTCGTGAAGCATTGGCATTGGGTTCAGACACAAGACCTCCAGTTCTCTACCGTGGTTCCTATGGACTATGGAAGAAAAGATTTATGGACTATGTGGAAAGTCAAACAAATGGTCATATGATGAAAGATTCCATCCTTAATGGACTTGCCGTTCATCGCCATCCCACTACTGATGCAATAATTCTAACTCCTGATCTTTTGAATGCTGAACAAAAAGATCGAACAGCTGCAGATAACAGAGCTAGGTCATGCTTATACAAAGCTCTACCGGATGAAATCTATGGCTCTGTTGATTCTTATGATACGGCCAAGGAGATATGGGATGAGGTGGCTAGACAGATGGAAGGAGCTGATGTGACTTCGACGATAAGATTGACCAATATTTTGACTGAGTTTGACAACTTCGCCAAATTGCCTAATGAATCTCTTGAAGCTGTCTACTACAGATTTTGCAATGTCATAAATGAACTGAGGAAGAACAATGTCAAGAAAACAGAGATTGAGTTAAACATCAAATTCATCAAAGCTCTTGGTCCAGAATGGGAAGATTTTGGAACACAGATCAAGCAACATCAAAATCTGACCAAGTTCACCATTCATACTCTTTATGAATCTTTCAAACTAAATGAAAACCAAGTCCTAAACAAAGCTTCATCAAACAAAATGCCAGAAGTTGTATCTTCTGATCCTTTGGCATTGATAGTTGAGAAGAAGATTTCTGAAGCTCTTAAGAGGCAAATGGTAGTTGTTTCTTCATCTGATGAGGAGGGAGATGATCTGATGGCTACAAGAGATGGTGTTTCAGATGAACTATATCAAGCTCTTGCCGCGGTAACAAAGCATATCAAGAGGAAATTTTACAAAGCGAGGCCAACAAACAACAATCTCCGCACTTCTTCTACAAGTGCATTTCCCAAGAAGGAACACTATCATCCTAAGAGTAATGAGCTAGGTGAAGCTAATGGATCAAGGTATGGTGAAAAGAAGGAAGTATATGAGAAACAAGTTGTTGAGAAGGGTAAGGCATCAGACAAAAAGTGCTACAATTGTGGTATTCCTGGACATTTTGCTGTTGATTGCAAACAACCTCGAAAGCGGAACTATGAGTATTACAAGCAGAAGATGCTGTTAGCCAAACAAGTCGAAGCAGGACATGCATTGCTAGCTGAAGATGACAAATGGCTGTTACTCACAGATGATGAAGATCAAGATCTCTCTGCTAATGTTTGCTATATGGCAAGGTTGGCCAAGAACAAAGTCTTTGAAGCAGAAAGCACTGATGATGAATACCCAGATGATGAGGTAAATCTCGACTCTACTTTTTCTTTGATTAAGGACAAAGAGTCATGTAGATTAGCTTTATCAGATTTAACAACTCATATCAATTCTTTAGCCAACAAAAACAAAAAGTTGAAAAATAGCATTTCATTTTCTAAAAGTGAATTTTCAAACCTTCTTGAAGAACATTCAAAATTACTTTTTGAACATGATGCTATTAAACAAGATTTTCAAGCTTACAAAGATAAGATGTTGGTTAAAGAATGTGAGTTGAATGTCTCTCTTGATTCTAAGTTATTACAAAAATGTCAAAATCTAGAAAAGACCATTCATGATCTTGAAAAGACCAATCAAGATCTTGAAATTCAAAAGTCCAATGAATGGCTTCGGGCAAATGCAAGACAAATGGATGTTGATATTCTCAATAAAAAGCTTCAAGAAGCTAAACCAAACAATGTTGAATTCGAAAGGAAGATTTCTGATTTAAATCATAATTGTTTTCTAAAAGGCATTGAGATTGAGAATCTTGAAAAACAAGTTGAGGAACTTAAAAAGTATATACTTTTCTATCAAGAAAAGTTATATAAAGTTGAACAAAATCCTCTCTTGAATTTCACTGCCTATTTCAACAAGTCAAAAATTGACAAAACAGAACTTCTTCTCGGGTTGGGATTTGAGAATATCACACCATTACAAAAAGCCAAAGAGGAAATTGAACCCTTGTATGATGAAAAATTCCTACGACTTGGTATGATACAACAATTTATTCGTCCATTGGATGACGAATTTGAGACTGATGAAGTTGAGAGAATACCAAAACAAGAATTTTTGGTTAATTATGATGCAATAAATGATTCATACAAAACTAAGGAATCTTCAATTTTCAAATTGGAAGAAATTGAATCAAATTTTCAAAACCAAGAATCTGTCGGTACTCCACCTAAACCAACTAAAATGTACTTTCCAACCACATTTTTGGAAAAAAAAGGAAATTGAACCCTTGTATGATGAAAAATTCCTACGACTTGGTATGATACAACAATTTATTCGTCCATTGGATGACGAATTTGAGACTGATGAAGTCTTGAAATTCAAAAGTCCAATGAATGGCTTCGGGCAAATGCAAGACAAATGGATGTTGATATTCTCAATAAAAAGCTTCAAGAAGCTAAACCAAACAATGTTGAATTCGAAAGGAAGATTTCTGATTTAAATCATAATTGTTTTCTAAAAGGCATTGAGATTGAGAATCTTGAAAAACAAGTTGAGGAACTTAAAAAGTATATACTTTTCTATCAAGAAAAGTTATATAAAGTTGAACAAAATCCTCTCTTGAATTTCACTGCCTATTTCAACAAGTCAAAAATTGACAAAACAGAACTTCTTCTCGGGTTGGGATTTGAGAATATCACACCATTACAAAAAGCCAAAGAGGAAATTGAACCCTTGTATGATGAAAAATTCCTACGACTTGGTATGATACAACAATTTATTCGTCCATTGGATGACGAATTTGAGACTGATGAAGTTGAGAGAATACCAAAACAAGAATTTTTGGTTAATTATGATGCAATAAATGATTCATACAAAACTAAGGAATCTTCAATTTTCAAATTGGAAGAAATTGAATCAAATTTTCAAAACCAAGAATCTGTCGGTACTCCACCTAAACCAACTAAAATGTACTTTCCAACCACATTTTTGGAAAAACAAATAGAAGGTTTACAACAAAAGGTGGAATCTCAACAAAAAGTTATTAATCACCTCAAGTCTCAAAGTCCGAATTCAGAGGATAAATGTATTGTTGTTGATACTAAGAAAGTTTGTGAGAATGTTTCTACTCAAACTAACCAAAGTGCTTTAGTAGACAATTCTACCCAAACTACTTGTGATTCATCTACCAATACCTCTACCCAGACCTTGACTGATTTTCTTCAGTGTACTTGTCAAAATACTGCTACATTTATAGCTGATGATTATGTGCAATCTGATTTATCTAATGAAGAACTTGCACATAGTTTAGTTTTGATATGGTACTTCTATAGGTTTTTCACATGCAACACTGTTGATGAGTTAGTTGTTCACCCTAAGCCTAGTGCTAGTATAGGTGTTGATACTTCTACTCAATTTTCTTGTGAAACCAAAGATGTGTCAGTTCAAGTTGACCTAATTTCTGAGACTACCCATATTGTGAAGTTGGACACCAAGATTCCTGATTGTTCAAAACTTTCAAATGAATCTGAAACTAATCAATCTCCATTGAAATTTTCTTTTTCCAAAGATTTCACAAAGAATGATTTTGATAAATTCATGGAGGGAGAATATGTTTTTAATTCAGAAACTGAGAAAAAGATTGAATCTACCAAAATCAAAGTGGAAACAAAAGTGGAATCTCAAAAACCATGGTCCAAAGCTCCAACTTCATATTACTCAAAGAAACGAGTTAAGACCAAACTAGTCAAGACTGAACCAAAGACCATTAAGTTAGAAACCTTTATTGCTACCCCAGTGAAACATGTCAAAAAGGAACAAGCTGAAACCCCACTCAGGACAAAGTACACCAAAGTGAAACTTCCGAAAGACTATCCTAATGCTTCTCAATCTAGCTCTCAATCTAGCTCTATACCTAAGGTGTCTAAGTCTAGCTCAGTTTCAACTAAAGATACATCAAATGGTTCAACTAGATATCAATCTAGCTCTCAATCTAGCTCTCAATCTAGCTCTCAATCTAGCTCTCAATCTAGCTCTCAATCTAGCTCTCAATCTAGCTCTCAATCTAGCTCTCAATCTAGCTCTCAATCTAGCTCTCAATCTAGCTCTCAATCTAGCTCTCAATCTAGCTCTCAATCTAGCTCTCAATCTAGCTCTCAATCTAGCTCTCAATCTAGCTCTCAATCTAGCTCTCAATCTAGCTCTCAATCTAGCTCTCAATCTAGCTCTCAATCTAGCTCTCAATCTAGCTCTCAATCTAGCTCTCAATCTAGCTCTCAATCTAGCTCTCAATCTAGCTCTCAATCTAGCTCTCAATCTAGCTCTCAATCTAGCTCTCAATCTAGCTCTCAATCTAGCTCTCAATCTAGCTCTCAATTCTTAATAAAAAGCTCCGAAGCTAAACCAAACAATTGAATTCGAAAGGAAGATTTCTGATTTAAATCATAATTGTTTTCTAAAAGGCATTGAGATTGAGAATCTTGAAAAACAAGTTGAGGAACTTAAAAAGTATATACTTTTCTATCAAGAAAAGTTATATAAAGTTGAACAAAATCCTCTCTTGAATTTCACTGCCTATTTCAACAAGTCAAAAATTGACAAAACAGAACTTCTTCTCGGGTTGGGATTTGAGAATATCACACCATTACAAAAAGCCAAAGAGGAAATTGAACCCTTGTATGATGAAAAATTCCTACGACTTGGTATGATACAACAATTTATTCGTCCATTGGATGACGAATTTGAGACTGATGAAGTTGAGAGAATACCAAAACAAGAATTTTTGGTTAATTATGATGCAATAAATGATTCATACAAAACTAAGGAATCTTCAATTTTCAAATTGGAAGAAATTGAATCAAATTTTTCAAATTGGAAGAAATTGAATCAAATTTTCAAAACCAAGAATCTGTCGGTACTCCACCTAAACCAACTAAAATGTACTTTCCAACCACATTTTTGGAAAAACAAATAGAAGGTTTACAACAAAAGGTGGAATCTCAACAAAAAGTTATTAATCACCTCAAGTCTCAAAGTCCGAATTCAGAGGATAAATGTATTGTTGTTGATACTAAGAAAGTTTGTGAGAATGTTTCTACTCAAACTAACCAAAGTGCTTTAGTAGACAATTCTACCCAAACTACTTGTGATTCATCTACCAATACCTCTACCCAGACCTTGACTGATTTTCTTCAGTGTACTTGTCAAAATACTGCTACATTTATAGCTGATGATTATGTGCAATCTGATTTATCTAATGAAGAACTTGCACATAGTTTAGTTTTGATATGGTACTTCTATAGGTTTTTCACATGCAACACTGTTGATGAGTTAGTTGTTCACCCTAAGCCTAGTGCTAGTATAGGTGTTGATACTTCTACTCAATTTTCTTGTGAAACCAAAGATGTGTCAGTTCAAGTTGACCTAATTTCTGAGACTACCCATATTGTGAAGTTGGACACCAAGATTCCTGATTGTTCAAAACTTTCAAATGAATCTGAAACTAATCAATCTCCATTGAAATTTTCTTTTTCCAAAGATTTCACAAAGAATGATTTTGATAAATTCATGGAGGGAGAATATGTTTTTAATTCAGAAACTGAGAAAAAGATTGAATCTACCAAAATCAAAGTGGAAACAAAAGTGGAATCTCAAAAACCATGGTCCAAAGCTCCAACTTCATATTACTCAAAGAAACGAGTTAAGACCAAACTAGTCAAGACTGAACCAAAGACCATTAAGTTAGAAACCTTTATTGCTACCCCAGTGAAACATGTCAAAAAGGAACAAGCTGAAACCCCACTCAGGACAAAGTACACCAAAGTGAAACTTCCGAAAGACTATCCTAATGCTTCTCAATCTAGCTCTCAATCTAGCTCTATACCTAAGGTGTCTAAGTCTAGCTCAGTTTCGCTAACTAAATGGTACAACTAGATCCAAAGTGAAACTTCCGAAAGACTATAAAGACTATTCTAATGCTTCTCAATCTAGCTCTCAATCTAGCTTTATACCTAAAGTGTCTAAGTCTAGCTCAGTTTCGCTAACTAAGGATACATCAAATGGTACAACTAGATATAGGGATAGATATGGATGGTTTTCTCATGATAAACCAAAGAAGCAAGAAGTTTCCTCACCTCCAAAAGATTCCAAAAAGATGAAAGTGTTTAAAACTCCTAGTTCTAATCTTCTTAGTTTCAATTCAACAGGTGGAAAGAGCATAACTAGTGGTGCTAAATGGGTCGCTAATACATTAGTACCTAGGATCACTAGTAATCAAAAGGATGTTGAGAAAAAGAAGAAAAGAAAGAGGAGAAAGGCTGTTAATAGGAGGAAGGGTGTTCATGTTAATCAAAACAATTTTTCTTTGTCAAATATTGTTGAAAATGCCAAGGCAAGACCTTGTGAGCTTGTAAACAATCTTAATTCTCATACTTGTGTATCTGATGATGATGCTTGTAAACAATCTTAATTCTCATACTTGTGTATCTGATGATGATGCTTGTAAACATGTTACTTTTAATTCTCATGTGAATGTTCGTACTTTTTATTCAAATGTGTTTGTTGATAATGTGCTTGTTAATGCTTATGTTGATTCGAAAACATGTTTGAATGCATATCCTAAGTTATATACCCTGCCTGTTTTAACTAACCATAAAGGACCCGTCTTCAAGTGGGTACCTAAAAACAGTTAAATTTCTTTGATTGCAGGAAATAACCATCTGTGTTTGGATACTCGATTCCGGGTGTTCGAAGCACATGACTGGAAATAAATCTTTGCTCAAGAATTTTGTTGAAAGATTCATGGGAACAGTTCGCTTTGGAAACAACAATTTCGCTCCTATCTTAGGTTATGGAGACATTGAAAGAAATGGAATTATCATCAAGAAAGTTCACTATGTTGAAGGATTAAGTCACAACTTGTTCAGTGTTGGACAATTCTGTGATAACAATCTTCAAGTTCTGTTTCGAAAATCTCTTTGCAAAGATTTCACAAAGAATGATTTTGATAAATTCATGGAGGGAGAATATGTTTTTAATTCAGAAACTGAGAAAAAGATTGAATCTACCAAAATCAAAGTGGAAACAAAAGTGGAATCTCAAAAACCATGGTCCAAAGCTCCAACTTCATATTACTCAAAGAAACGAGTTAAGACCAAACTAGTCAAGACTGAACCAAAGACCATTAAGTTAGAAACCTTTATTGCTACCCCAGTGAAACATGTCAAAAAGGAACAAGCTGAAACCCCACTCAGGACAAAGTACACCAAAGTGAAACTTCCGAAAGACTATCCTAATGCTTCTCAATCTAGCTCTCAATCTAGCTCTTTACCTAAGGTGTCTAAGTCTAGCTCAGTTTCGCTAACTAAAGATACATCAAATGGTTCAACTAGATATAATCTAGCTCTCAATCTAGCTCTCAATCTAGCTCTCAATCTAGCTCTCAATCTAGCTCTCAATCTAGCTCTCAATCTAGCTCTCAATCTAGCTCTCAATCTAGCTCTCAATCTAGCTCTCAATCTAGCTCTCAATCTAGCTCTCAATCTAGCTCTCAATCTAGCTCTCAATCTAGCTCTCAATCTAGCTCTCAATCTAGCTCTCAATCTAGCTCTCAATCTAGCTCTCAATCTAGCTCTCAATCTAGCTCTCAATCTAGCTCTCAATCTAGCTCTCAATCTAGCTCTCAATCTAGCTCTCAATCTAGCTCTCAATCTAGCTCTCAATCTAGCTCTCAATCTAGCTCTCAATCTAGCTCTCAATCTAGCTCTCAATCTAGCTCTCAATCTAGCTCTCAATCTAGCTCTCAATCTAGCTCTCAATCTAGCTCTCAATCTAGCTCTCAATCTAGCTCTCAATCTAGCTCTCAATCTAGCTCTCAATCTAGCTCTCAATCTAGCTCTCAATCTAGCTCTCAATCTAGCTCTCAATCTAGCTCTCAATCTAGCTCTCAATCTAGCTCTCAATCTAGCTCTCAATCTAGCTCTCAATCTAGCTCTCAATCTAGCTCTCAATCTAGCTCTCAATCTAGCTCTCAATCTAGCTCTCAATCTAGCTCTCAATCTAGCTCTCAATCTAGCTCTCAATCTAGCTCTCAATCTAGCTCTCAATCTAGCTCTCAATCTAGCTCTCAATCTAGCTCTCAATCTAGCTCTCAATCTAGCTCTCAATCTAGCTCTCAATCTAGCTCTCAATCTAGCTCTCAATCTAGCTCTCAATCTAGCTCTCAATCTAGCTCTCAATCTAGCTCTCAATCTAGCTCTCAATCTAGCTCTCAATCTAGCTCTCAATCTAGCTCTCAATCTAGCTCTCAATCTAGCTCTCAATCTAGCTCTCAATCTAGCTCTCAATCTAGCTCTCAATCTAGCTCTCAATCTAGCTCTCAATCTAGCTCTCAATCTAGCTCTCAATCTAGCTCTCAATCTAGCTCTCAATCTAGCTCTCAATCTAGCTCTCAATCTAGCTCTCAATCTAGCTCTCAATCTAGCTCTCAATCTAGCTCTCAATCTAGCTCTCAATCTAGCTCTCAATCTAGCTCTCAATCTAGCTCTCAATCTAGCTCTCAATCTAGCTCTCAATCTAGCTCTCAATCTAGCTCTCAATCTAGCTCTCAATCTAGCTCTCAATCTAGCTCTCAATCTAGCTCTCAATCTAGCTCTCAATCTAGCTCTCAATCTAGCTCTCAATCTAGCTCTCAATCTAGCTCTCAATCTAGCTCTCAATCTAGCTCTCAATCTAGCTCTCAATCTAGCTCTCAATCTAGCTCTCAATCTAGCTCTCAATCTAGCTCTCAATCTAGCTCTCAATCTAGCTCTCAATCTAGCTCTCAATCTAGCTCTCAATCTAGCTCTCAATCTAGCTCTCAATCTAGCTCTCAATCTAGCTCTCAATCTAGCTCTCAATCTAGCTCTCAATCTAGCTCTCAATCTAGCTCTCAATCTAGCTCTCAATCTAGCTCTCAATCTAGCTCTCAATCTAGCTCTCAATCTAGCTCTCAATCTAGCTCTCAATCTAGCTCTCAATCTAGCTCTCAATCTAGCTCTCAATCTAGCTCTCAATCTAGCTCTCAATCTAGCTCTCAATCTAGCTCTCAATCTAGCTCTCAATCTAGCTCTCAATCTAGCTCTCAATCTAGCTCTCAATCTAGCTCTCAATCTAGCTCTCAATCTAGCTCTCAATCTAGCTCTCAATCTAGCTCTCAATCTAGCTCTCAATCTAGCTCTCAATCTAGCTCTCAATCTAGCTCTCAATCTAGCTCTCAATCTAGCTCTCAATCTAGCTCTCAATCTAGCTCTCAATCTAGCTCTCAATCTAGCTCTCAATCTAGCTCTCAATCTAGCTCTCAATCTAGCTCTCAATCTAGCTCTCAATCTAGCTCTCAATCTAGCTCTCAATCTAGCTCTCAATCTAGCTCTCAATCTAGCTCTCAATCTAGCTCTCAATCTAGCTCTCAATCTAGCTCTCAATCTAGCTCTCAATCTAGCTCTCAATCTAGCTCTCAATCTAGCTCTCAATCTAGCTCTCAATCTAGCTCTCAATCTAGCTCTCAATCTAGCTCTCAATCTAGCTCTCAATCTAGCTCTCAATCTAGCTCTCAATCTAGCTCTCAATCTAGCTCTCAATCTAGCTCTCAATCTAGCTCTCAATCTAGCTCTCAATCTAGCTCTCAATCTAGCTCTCAATCTAGCTCTCAATCTAGCTCTCAATCTAGCTCTCAATCTAGCTCTCAATCTAGCTCTCAATCTAGCTCTCAATCTAGCTCTCAATCTAGCTCTCAATCTAGCTCTCAATCTAGCTCTCAATCTAGCTCTCAATCTAGCTCTCAATCTAGCTCTCAATCTAGCTCTCAATCTAGCTCTCAATCTAGCTCTCAATCTAGCTCTCAATCTAGCTCTCAATCTAGCTCTCAATCTAGCTCTCAATCTAGCTCTCAATCTAGCTCTCAATCTAGCTCTCAATCTAGCCCATTTTCAAGTGGGTACCTAAAAACGGTTAAATTTCTTTGATTGCAGGAAATAACCATCTGTGTTTGGATACTCGATTCCGGGTGTTCGAAGCACATGACTGGAAATAAATCTTTGCTCAAGAATTTTGTTGAAAGATTCATGGGAACAGTTCGCTTTGGAAACAACAATTTCGCTCCTATCTTAGGTTATGGAGACATTGAAAGAAATGGAATTATCATCAAGAAAGTTCACTATGTTGAAGGATTAAGTCACAACTTGTTCAGTGTTGGACAATTCTGTGATAACAATCTTCAAGTTCTGTTTCGAAAATCTCTTTGCAAAGTCCAAACTCTAGATGGAGTTGATATTCTTTGTGGTGACCGTGATGATAATCTTTTTACCGTCAATCTCGATGATAACCAACCAACCGATAATATTTGTCTCATTTCAAAGGCTACTTCAAAGAATTCTTGGTTATGGCATAGAAGGCTGTCGCATCTGAATTTTCAAACCATCAATATTTTGGTCAACAAGCATCTTGTTAAAGGCTTACCTGACTATAAGTATGAAAGTGAGCATGTTTGTCCTTCTTGTGCTGTTGGGAAGATTAAGAGAGCTTCTCATAAACCGAAGAAATCTCCAAATTCTTTAGCACCTCTTCATTTGCTTCACATGGATCTTTGTGGGCCGATGAAAGTACAAAGCCGAAATGGGAAGAAATACATCTTGGTTATTGTTGATGATTATTCAAGATATACTTGGGTCAAGTTCCTTGCATCCAAAGATGAAACAACTCAGATGTTGATAGATTTCATCACTAATACTCAAGTAAATCTTCAACTTCCAGTTCGTTACATCCGTTCGGATAACGGAACTGAGTTCAAGAATGCTGTTTTTGATGAATTCTGCAAATCCAAAGGTATCACTCATCAATTCTCAGCAGTTCGCACCCCACAACAAAACGGTGTTGTTGAAAGGAGAAATCGATCGCTGGTGGAAGCAGCAAGGACAATGCTTGCTTATTCCAAATTGCCATCCAATATGTGGGCTGAAGCTGTTGACACTGCATGTCACACTCAGAATCGGTCCATTATCAATCAGCGTTTCGAAAAGACTCCTTATGAGGTTATTAACAAACGCAAACCCAACATCAACTACTTTCATATATTTGGGTGTGTTTGTTATACTTTGAATGATCGGGAGAATCTTGGAAAGTTCGAGAAGAAAGGTGATGAAGGATATTTTGTTGGTTATTCCAAAACATCAATTGCCTATCGAATCTATAATCGTCGAACCAACACAATTCAAGAAACAATGAATGTTTGGTTTGATGAGATGTCAGGCATGATTTTTGAGCAAGAAGGTTTGCTGCCAACAAGTAATGATCTTCAAGTACTTCAAGTACTTCTACAAGGAATTCTACCTTAGCTTCTATATTCAAGAAGTTTCCAACTCCAACAAGTGATGAATTAGATATTCTTTTTGAAGAATTCTATAATTCAAAACCGATTCATGATCAAGAACCTCAGGTCATCTTTGAACCAATTCAAAACAATGAACCTCTTCATAACAACGATCCAGTTCCTGACAACATTCATGAATCTTCATCAAGTTCTTCAGAGCAAGAATCCTCTTCTACTGATATTTCTCCACCATCCTCTCAGGATAATTCTTCTCAAGTGAATGTTCAAGAACAACCTTCTCGATTAACTCAGACAAAAAATCCATTAAACACTCCAAATGTGTATGTACCACTTGATTTTGATCATCCAGCTTATGAGGAAAGAGTTATACCAAGTTATGACTCCATCTCTCAACAAAACTCAAGTTTTAATGATGGTGATGTTGATCTTCAACAACAAGATCCTCTTCCTCATGCTCACAAGTGGACACGAATGCAGAAAGACCATCCTACTGATCAAATAATTGGAGATCCACAAGCAGGAGTAACTACTCGTACCTCAGTAAATGAGTGTCTTGTTGCACTTTCTCTTAGCAATATTGAACCCAAAACGGTATCTGAAGCTCTTCGTGATCCAGAGTGGGTTAAGGCAATGCAAGATGAACTCGCACAATTTGAAAGACTGAAGGTATGGAGATTAGTTCCAAATCCTAGAAAAGATGATCCAATCGGTACAAAGTGGATATTCAAAAACAAAAAGGATGAGAATGGAGTGGTAGTAAGGAATAAAGCTCGACTTGTTGCAAAGGGTTATTGCCAACAACCTGGTGTTGACTTCGACGAAACTTTTGCTCCAGTTGCAAGAATGGAGGCCATTCGAATATTCTTAGCTTATGCAGCATTCCGAAACTTTACTGTGTTTCAAATGGATGTGAAGACTGCTTTCTTGAATGGTGACCTCAAAGAAGAAGTTTACGTTGATCAACCAGAAGGTTTTGTTGATCCTCAAAGGCCAAACCATGTCTACAGGTTAGACAAGGCTCTCTACGGTCTTAAGCAAGCACCCCGAGCATGGTATGATTCTTTAACTACTTTCTTACTAAGAGGTGGCTTTACCAAAGGCACAATTGACCCTACCTTGTTCATTCGCAAACAAGGTAAGCACGTTCTACTTGTTCAAATATATGTTGATGACATTATTTTTTGGGTCGACCAGTCAAACATTTTGCCGAAACTTTTCATCTCTTATGGTTAATCATTTTGAAATGAGCATGATTGGGGAAATGAATTATTTTTTGGGTCTTCAAATCAAACAATTACCAACTGGTATTTTTATATCACAAGGTAAATACATAAATGATATGTTGAAAAAGTTTGACATGACTTCATGTTCTTCAATTTCTACTCCGATGGCTGCTCGAACAAACATAAATACTGATACAAATGGAAAACCGTTTGACCAAAAGAGATATCGAAGTATGATTGGTTCGTTGTTGTACCTAACAGCATCTCGCCCAGATATAATGTTTGCAACATGTATGTGTGCTAGATATCAAGCTGCTCCAACTGATTTACATTATCAAGCTGTGAAACGAATCTTTCGTTATCTGAAGGGGACACCCGATTTAGGTCTCTGGTATCCAAGGGATACTGGATTCAATCTAACTGCATATTCAGATGCAGATCATGCAGGTTGTAAACTTGATCGCAAGAGCACTTCCGGTACTTTACAATTTTTAGGCGATAAAATTGTGAGTTGGTCTTCCAAGAAACAGAATTGTGTGTCTCTATCAACGGCTGAAGCAGAATATGTGGCTGCGGCTAGTTGTTGTGCTCAAGTTTTATGATGGTGATGTTGATCTTCAACAACAAGATCCTCTTCCTCATGCTCACAAGTGGACACGAATGCAGAAAGACCATCCTACTGATCAAATAATTGGAGATCCACAAGCAGGAGTAACTACTCGTACCTCAGTAAATGAGTGTCTTGTTGCACTTTCTCTTAGCAATATTGAACCCAAAACGGTATCTGAAGCTCTTCGTGATCCAGAGTGGGTTAAGGCAATGCAAGATGAACTCGCACAATTTGAAAGACTGAAGGTATGGAGATTAGTTCCAAATCCTAGAAAAGATGATCCAATCGGTACAAAGTGGATATTCAAAAACAAAAAGGATGAGAATGGAGTGGTAGTAAGGAATAAAGCTCGACTTGTTGCAAAGGGTTATTGCCAACAACCTGGTGTTGACTTCGACGAAACTTTTGCTCCAGTTGCAAGAATGGAGGCCATTCGAATATTCTTAGCTTATGCAGCATTCCGAAACTTTACTGTGTTTCAAATGGATGTGAAGACTGCTTTCTTGAATGGTGACCTCAAAGAAGAAGTTTACGTTGATCAACCAGAAGGTTTTGTTGATCCTCAAAGGCCAAACCATGTCTACAGGTTAGACAAGGCTCTCTACGGTCTTAAGCAAGCACCCCGAGCATGGTATGATTCTTTAACTACTTTCTTACTAAGAGGTGGCTTTACCAAAGGCACAATTGACCCTACCTTGTTCATTCGCAAACAAGGTAAGCACGTTCTACTTGTTCAAATATATGTTGATGACATTATTTTTGGGTCGACCAGTCAAACATTTTGCCGAAACTTTTCATCTCTTATGGTTAATCATTTTGAAATGAGCATGATTGGGGAAATGAATTATTTTTTGGGTCTTCAAATCAAACAATTACCAACTGGTATTTTTATATCACAAGGTAAATACATAAATGATATGTTGAAAAAGTTTGACATGACTTCATGTTCTTCAATTTCTACTCCGATGGCTGCTCGAACAAACATAAATACTGATACAAATGGAAAACCGTTTGACCAAAAGAGATATCGAAGTATGATTGGTTCGTTGTTGTACCTAACAGCATCTCGCCCAGATATAATGTTTGCAACATGTATGTGTGCTAGATATCAAGCTGCTCCAACTGATTTACATTATCAAGCTGTGAAACGAATCTTTCGTTATCTGAAGGGGACACCCGATTTAGGTCTCTGGTATCCAAGGGATACTGGATTCAATCTAACTGCATATTCAGATGCAGATCATGCAGGTTGTAAACTTGATCGCAAGAGCACTTCCGGTACTTTACAATTTTTAGGCGATAAAATTGTGAGTTGGTCTTCCAAGAAACAGAATTGTGTGTCTCTATCAACGGCTGAAGCAGAATATGTGGCTGCGGCTAGTTGTTGTGCTCAAGTTTTATGGATGAAGACACAACTAACTGATTATGGTCTGAAATATGATCATATCCCTATCTATTGTGATTCTCAGAGTGCCATTGCCATTGCAGTCAACTCAGTAAACCACTCTCGCTCAAAGCATATTGATGTTAGATATCATTTTCTCAAAGATCATATTGAGAAAGGTGACATCGAGCTCTACTTTGTGGGTACTGACTTTCAACTTGCAGATTTGTTCACAAAACCACTGGATGAAAAGAGGTTTAACTTTCTTATCTCCAAGCTAGGTATGTTAAATCTTAAACCTTAACTCTTTTGAAGGAATTCTTGACACATTCCAGAAAACCAAAATACAAAATTGCATATTTTCAAAAATAAACAAAAAGATATATTTCAGTGGCTTGCATATACTATGTATGCAACCCGTTCTTAAATGATATATTTATTTGTAGAGTGTTTTTACATTCTAAGCTTTTGTTATTATACATACAAATTGATATAAGATAACAAGGAATCGAACGCCTTTGTGTACTTCCAAGTGTTCTTATATGAATATGTATGTGTGATAGCAATCAAGTTGTTCAAATAAAGTTTTCAAAACTCTCAATTGTTGATATGAGACGCAAAGGATCGAACGCCTTTGTGTACTTCCAAGTGTTCTTATATGAATATGTATGTGTGATAGCAATCAAGTTGTTCAAATAAAGTTTTCAAAACTCTCAATTGTTGATATGAGACGCAAAGGATCGAACGCCTTTGTGTACTTCCAAGTGTTCTTATATGAATATGTATGTGTGATAGCAATCAAGTTGTTCAAATAAAGTTTTCAAAACTCTCAATTGTTGATATGAGACGCAAAGGATCGAACGCCTTTGTGTACTTCCAAGTGTTCTTATATGAATATGTATGTGTGATAGCAATCAAGTTGTTCAAATAAAGTTTTCAAAACTCTCAATTGTTGATATGAGACGCAAAGGATCGAACGCCTTTGTGTACTTCCAAGTGTTCTTATATGAATATGTATGTGTGATAGCAATCAAGTTGTTCAAATAAAGTTTTCAAAACTCTCAATTGTTGATATGAGACGCAAAGGATCGAACGCCTTTGTGTACTTCCAAGTGTTCTTATATGAATATGTATGTGTGATAGCAATCAAGTTGTTCAAATAAAGTTTTCAAAACTCTCAATTGTTGATATGAGACGCAAAGGATCGAACGCCTTTGTGTACTTCCAAGTGTTCTTATATGAATATGTATGTGTGATAGCAATCAAGTTGTTCAAATAAAGTTTTCAAAACTCTCAATTGTTGATATGAGACGCAAAGGATCGAACGCCTTTGTGTACTTCCAAGTGTTCTTATATGAATATGTATGTGTGATAGCAATCAAGTTGTTCAAATAAAGTTTTCAAAACTCTCAATTGTTGATATGAGACGCAAAGGATCGAACGCCTTTGTGTACTTCCAAGTGTTCTTATATGAATATGTATGTGTGATAGCAATCAAGTTGTTCAAATAAAGTTTTCAAAACTCTCAATTGTTGATATGAGACGCAAAGGATCGAACGCCTTTGTGTACTTCCAAGTGTTCTTATATGAATATGTATGTGTGATAGCAATCAAGTTGTTCAAATAAAGTTTTCAAAACTCTCAATTGTTGATATGAGACGCAAAGGATCGAACGCCTTTGTGTACTTCCAAGTGTTCTTATATGAATATGTATGTGTGATAGCAATCAAGTTGTTCAAATAAAGTTTTCAAAACTCTCAATTGTTGATATGAGACGCAAAGGATCGAACGCCTTTGTGTACTTCCAAGTGTTCTTATATGAATATGTATGTGTGATAGCAATCAAGTTGTTCAAATAAAGTTTTCAAAACTCTCAATTGTTGATATGAGACGCAAAGGATCGAACGCCTTTGTGACACTGACCATGAATTACATTCTTTAAAGCACTCTCGTGGTTGAAAAGCCGCAGATCGAACTATGTTAGAGAATTGTTTTGTGCATATCTCAATGATACATAGGAAATCCGAAAAATGTTATACATTTCAATCGGTCATTTCATTAATCCTTTTGATTTTTGAACATGCTAACGGATCATTTTTATCCGGTTTCACTTCTCATCACACAAACACAGAAAACACCAACACCATGATATAACGTTAGTACCAACAACTTCGATCTTACATTTTAGTCACCCCTAGGATTTCTTGGGTTGGGCTAATGGTTTGGGTTGATGTTTTGATGGTTGACATTTCTTCATGTGCTCATGTTATTCCTTTTGACATTTAATCAATCAAATGTGTACATAATGACATTGGTTCCCAATTTTGTCATTATGAGGGGGAGAAAATATTATGATTGATTTACTGATTGATAAGGAAACAAGGAGAAAAGTTTGTGTTTGGTTGTTTCAATAGGTTTTAGGTTTTTCAAAGTTTGTGTATAGAGGGAGAAAATTCTTCATGATGTGTCAATAGTCTCTTGTATTCAGATTTTCACTAGATTTTAGTTGATTGAGATTTTGGCTTTAAAAAGGGGGAATCTGAATTAACTTCAAAGATAAGAATGAAACCGAAGATGAAAGATTTTCACTTAAGATGCTTCAAAAATCCAAAGACACTCCAAAATGTTTATACTCATGGATTGAGGGGGAGCATGATTACTTCATAAGAATTTCATCCAAACTTCATTCAAATGCTTACTCTCCAAAGTGTTCAAGTTGATGTGAAAAAGATCAAAGCTTCAAAAAGGTTGAAAGATTTGTCAGAAGATTCAAGTCAAAGAAGTAAAGCTTCAAAAGAGTCTTCATCAAACACACTTCATGCAAGATCTTCAATTCATACAACTACATTTTATCAAGAAACTACAGTGCATACATCAAGGGGGAGAGTACATATTCATGAAAATTTATTTCAAGAAGATGAGATTCACTCAAGAATCAAAGAATGAAGAATCGATAAGTTGAATTTCACTCAAAATTCGAAGATTGAAAAATCAAAACCAAGATTCATACCTTCCGCATTTCAAAAGACAACTCTGATTCATGATTCAACAATCCTCGAAGATTCAAAACACACGCATTCATTATTCTCTGTTCAAAAAGAACATTGAGAATCATCACATGATTTAATTTCAAGAAGTCCAAGACCAAGACTGAATCAAGTTCTCAAAGACAAAAGAGAAAGCTTTGAAGACTTGTTTCAACACTCCAATTGTCTTCACCACCGGGCTCATCAAATTCATTCCTACAAGACAATATAACACGTACTTCATTCATTACAATGTATCACTAAGGGGGAGAATGTTAGAAATCCAAAAATAGTGATAAATTGTAATCTAGATTAGAGGAATTTCTTGTTATTAAATCATAGATAAATGATCACTAAGGTTGAGGGGCTAATTGTGACAATTAGCATAATTGTGTAGTTAGACTATAAATAGCCCTCTCATACCTTATAGATCATAACTTTTGTATAATCCTTTCATAACTTTAATACCTGATAACTTTAACACACAATTCTCTCTCAAAACACACACAAACACCAAGAACACACACTCACCAAATCCACCATTGATGACTTGAATTCGGTGTTATAAATCGTGTTATAACAAACTTCTTCAGGAAGTCATCTGGATCTCCCTATCCATCGTAGTACCCTAGGTGCTGGGGGTACTTCATATTTACTGGTATCGGGTGGTTTCGTATGTTGCTGGTAAATGGGGTGTTTATATTCTTTAGATGTGACATGTCCATAGGTTCCCACTCGGGTGAGGGGGATGCATGATCATTATCACCACCTGTTTCTCCTGTTCCTGTTTTTCGTCTGGGCTGGCTTTGAGTCTGATTTCCTTGGTCAGGTCTGCCTTACGCGGACCCCATTCGGAGATTCTGTACTTCTCCATTGTAGGGGTCCCCTCGTGTGTTTGGGAAGCTGTATTTCGTGGTTGATAGCCCAGTGAGTATGTTCTGTTCGGATCCTTCTTGTATGTCCCCTGTTTGGTATTCGTTGTAGGTGTAATGTGCTATTGTTTTGGGTTCATACACCTGGCCTGCCACCCTTAGACGCCTAATTATTGTGCACGGCACGTCATAGTTTGCTTGTACGTATGCGTCGGTAATTTCCCTATCTACTAATGTTGGCACCTGGTTTGTGTTTCTGGGTTGCTTCGATATCCTTGATATCTTTATTTGTGGCTTGCCTGGCTGGAGGGTATCCTTATGTGACTGTGCTTTCTTCGGATCCGGAGGGGTGCGGACCTGACCCCTGCTTGTCCGGGTCCGTAGCGTCTTGGTGTTGACCGTGTGAACCTGACATGGATCTATCTTGGTGTTGGCCTTGGTACATCGGTGTGGGTTCGTCTCGGTCTTGACCTTGTAACCCTGGCGCGGACCTATCTCGGTCTTGGCCTCGGTGCATCGGCACGGGTCCATCTCGGTCTTGACCTTGTGACCCTGGCGCGGACCTATCTCGGTCTTGGCCTTGGTGCATCGACACGAGTCCATCTCGGTCTTGATCTTGTGACCCTGGCGCGGACCTATCTCGGTCTTGGCCTCGGTGCATCGGTCTTAACGTACCACGATCAGCCCGTATGGATGCTCCATATATCTCCTGGTCCGCTAGCATTAGTGCCTGGCTAAGGTTTCCCGGGTGATCTGATATTATTGAGGTTCTTGCCTGTAATTCGTCTGTCTGGGAGGTATCTCTGACGGCGCATGACCCTTCTTGGTTCTCAGGGGCGGATCCTGATTTCTGACGTTGTTCATGCGATACTGTAAGGGCGGGTCTACACGGGCCCTGACCTGTCGACACGAGCATAAGTCGATCCAAACTTTGCCCTTGCGAGTCCTGTTTATCCCTTGTTGCCGTGTTTCTATCCTCGAGCATAATGGTTGATAGGTCAAAATTTGACATAAACGTGTGGAAGGGATACCGTTCTTGGAGGTCCCGTCCTCCTGTTGGCATCTGAAGTCCCTCCGCATTATGCGGATTCGATGGATGACTGGTATCTCTATCGCCCATGGTAGCGGATTATTCTGATCGCGGGTAGGTTCGAAAAAAAATGTGTGTGCGGTGTTGCTTTGTTGTTTTTTTTTTTTTTTTTTTTTTTTTTTTTTTTTTTTTTTTTTTTTTTTTTTTTTTTTTTTTTTTTTTTTTTTTTTTTTTTTTTTTTTTTTTTTTTTTTTTTTTTTTTTTTTTTTTTTTTTTTTTTTTTTTTTTTTTTTTTTTTTTTTTTTTTTTTTTTTTTTTTTTTTTTTTTTTTTTTTTTTTTTTTTTTTTTTTTTTTTTTTTTTTTTTTTTTTTTTTTTTTTTTTTTTTTTTTTTTTTTTTTTTTTTTTTTTTTTTTTTTTTTTTTTTTTTTTTTTTTTTTTTTTTTTTTTTTTTTTTTTTTTTTTTTTTTTTTTTTTTTTTTTTTTTTTTTTTTTTTTTTTTTTTTTTTTTTTTTTTTTTTTTTTTTTTTTTTTTTTTTTTTTTTTTTTTTTTTTTTTTTTTTTTTTTTTTTTTTTTTTTTTTTTTTTTTTTTTTTTTTTTTTTTTTTTTTTTTTTTTTTTTTTTTTTTTTTTTTTTTTTTTTTTTTTTTTTTTTTTTTTTTTTTTTTTTTTTTTTTTTTTTTTTTTTTTTTTTTTTTTTTTTTTTTTTTTTTTTTTTTTTTTTTTTTTTTTTTTTTTTTTTTTTTTTTTTTTTTTTTTTTTTTTTTTTTTTTTTTTTTTTTTTTTTTTTTTTTTTTTTTTTTTTTTTTTTTTTTTTTTTTTTTTTTTTTTTTTTTTTTTTTTTTTTTTTTTTTTTTTTTTTTTTTTTTTTTTTTTTTTTTTTTTTTTTTTTTTTTTTTTTTTTTTTTTTTTTTTTTTTTTTTTTTTTTTTTTTTTTTTTTTTTTTTTTTTTTTTTTTTTTTTTTTTTTTTTTTTTTTTTTTTTTTTTTTTTTTTTTTTTTTTTTTTTTTTTTTTTTTTTTTTTTTTTTTTTTTTTTTTTTTTTTTTTTTTTTTTTTTTTTTTTTTTTTTTTTTTTTTTTTTTTTTTTTTTTTTTTTTTTTTTTTTTTTTTTTTTTTTTTTTTTTTTTTTTTTTTTTTTTTTTTTTTTTTTTTTTTTTTTTTTTTTTTTTTTTTTTTTTTTTTTTTTTTTTTTTTTTTTTTTTTTTTTTTTTTTTTTTTTTTTTTTTTTTTTTTTTTTTTTTTTTTTTTTTTTTTTTTTTTTTTTTTTTTTTTTTTTTTTTTTTTTTTTTTTTTTTTTTTTTTTTTTTTTTTTTTTTTTTTTTTTTTTTTTTTTTTTTTTTTTTTTTTTTTTTTTTTTTTTTTTTTTTTTTTTTTTTTTATATGTTTTTGTATGATATCTCCTCTTTATATAGAGGGTAGAAACTTGGAGAGGAGGGTAAGAGAATTAGGGTAAATCTCTTCCTCTTTTAAGAATATCTTCTATCTTTTAGGAAGATTTATGATAATAATGATTTGCATCCAGAATAGTCGGACCTAAATATATGTTTCCTCTTATGTATATTCCTCCGGAGCTGCGTAACTTTAACTTAGGTGCTCCGGGATTATATCTGCGTACGGGGGCAGTGCTCCGTATAGGCATTTTTACCTGTTCGAAGGTATCTTCTTCGATTACGGAGGTAACGCTCCGTATAAGGTATATCATCAAGTCTTGTATCTGTCATAGTCAAGCATGTGACTCTGCATGCCCATTTTTGCATCACGAAAAGTCATATTTGCCATTGAAAATGTGTTTGTGTATAGCAGTATAGAGGAATTTATGAGTATATTAAAGACTAGTATGAATTTTAATGAAATGGAAGTGTATATATAAGAATTTTGAAAAACTAGCCGTTAAGGACTAAAAGTGTCCCTTTTTTGAACTTGTTTTGGTCAAAAAGGCCGTTAGAGGGACCAGTTTTGCCAACTTTTGAAACTTAATTTTTTTTGTCTTCTTCCTATTTATAGCCGTTACATTCAAAAAAAAGAAACAAGCCTCAAAGCTCGTCCCTGAAGGAACGAACCGGTCGGACGAGTGGTGGGAACGAACGGGGGACGAGTCTCACCCAATGGTGTGGACTCGTCCGTCCACCTCGAACGAACCGAAGGACGAACCCATTTGGTAGCTTCTTAGGTGAAAAAGAACATTATGTGACAAATTGTACGTATATTATTTCTCATATAAAAAGAAAATTGTTGGCACGGATCTGCCCCACCAATTATTTCCAACCTTTCAGTATCGTGAAATATTGATTTGTATATGATATTCGGGACCTTTTTTGAAATTATTACACATCGGTCACCTCGCATTCAATAATATAATCAAACTTTTTTTTTTAAGGATATACAAAAAGAATCCCATAAGTCCCATCAAAATAGCTGTTTTTTATCCAAACAGATGATCAGTTATTGGCCATTTAGTAAGTCAGAAAATTTGAAGTCCATTCGAAGGTAATTTGGACATGACACTTTAACATCACAATTCAAAAGCATGCGCCCTCGCAATATTGTCTTGTCCTTGCTACATAAAAGAGACATGATTTTTACTTTTATTTTTTTCAGAAAAATAATAATTACCGCGTTAAAAGTTGTCATTAGCTTATTTAATATTTTACATATTAAAAACAACCTTATGAATTTTCGCATAGTAAAATATAAATTTTAGTGTACCAAAATAGTTAACAAAAACTTTCTTTTCAACCTAGATAATTGATGTGCTTCGTGATCCTACTATCATACAACCCTAAATGAATCCCAAAAGGCTCGTCAAGATAGTTTGATTTTATCCAAACAAATTAAAAGTTTTCACTTTGAAATAACACATCCTATCAACACATCCTCATCCTTGTTATAATCAATAGTGTCATGTCACATATATGGACAAATTACACAAGTCCTTTTTTCATACGTTTGTATCACTACGATGAGTGAGTCAATGTGCGTATAACAATTTTATTCCTATGATTTCAAACCTGTCATTTCTACGAATATATGGGGGAAAAATGATAAATCTTTAAAATAATCATCTTAACAATATAATCATGACATTTGATATATGAAAAATAAAATTATGAGAAAAAATTAATGAAGTATACGTTATGTATAATGTATCTATAACATTAGAAGAATTATTAAGATTTACGAATACATGTTAAAAAAGTTTATCATTGTATCATAAGTTTTCTTATCTATACTATAATATAAAGCAAATAAAATTTATGTGTAATTTTTAACTTTTAATGGTTTTATCAAAAACACATTACATCAATAACTCAAACTACGCGCGCCACCACCGTCTGTCACTGCTACTACCACCATTACATCGCCACCATGTCGCCACCTCCACCATTGTCGCCGCCATTACGCCGACGCATCACATGTACGTTCTAGTATCTTTAAAAGATAATTATATACTAACAAATATTTTCAATCATCTTGAGTCCTTCCTTATTTCGGACAATGATGAGAAAGGTTGGGGTAAGAAGAAAGTTGCTTTAAGGCATGCGTGCTCGCTCGCGCATTTATATTGAGAAAAAGACTCCCCATCAATCCATCACGGTCTCTATTTATTCATTCACCCACGCCCAATTACTATTACTAATTGTTTACATGTATCTTTTCAATTTTTAACATTTTCTTTAACTCTATTTCATCAATAACAAAAGAAATTAGATTGTTGTCGCTCTTAAAGATCAAAAGGTATGACTTATTTAGAATTGGACCAAAATGTAGGTGATGGACATGACCAATCTAAACTTAATATGTACTACCAATTATATCACAAACACCATGAAGACCTAAAAGCAACAAAGTATTGCTTTAAAGTACCATATAAATTGATAGAATGGTCATATTTACACACTCACAAGCTCAGTGGTTTTGGTTTATTTAATATTTATATTAAAGGTAAGAGTTAATTACAGAAATCGTCCCTGTCGTGGACCTCTACTTGCAGCTTTCGTCCCTAAGTTTAATAAATTACAGTTTTAGTCCAAAAAACTTTGCTCAATCAACACTTTTAGTCCTGAGCATTAACATCCGTTTAATATGTCATCATGTGCCCGTCATGTGATGGGTAATTTCGTCTTTTAATGACACAAGGACCAAAAGTGTGGTCTTTTTCTTATCAGGGGACCAAAAGTGTGTATCATATATATATTTGAGTGTGTATATATATATATATGTGTGTGTGATAGATATAGATATATATATATATTATATATTTATGATATATATCTATAGATATATGTATATATATATATATATATATATATATATATATATATATATATATATATATATATATATATATATATATATATATATATATATATATATATATATATATATATATATATATATATATATATATATATATATATATATATATATATATATATATATATATATATATATATATATATATATATATATATATATATATATATATATATATATATATATATATATATATATATATATATATATATATATATATATATATATATATATATATATATATATATATATATATATATATATATATATATATATATATATATATATATATATATATATATATATATATATATATATATATATATATATATATATATATATATATATATATATATATATATATATATATATATATATATATATATATATATATATATATATATATATATATATATATATATATATATATATATATATATATATATATATATATATATATATATATATATATATATATATATATATATATATATATATATATATATATATATATATATATATATATATATATATATATATATATATATATATATATATATATATATATATATATATATATATATATATATATATATATATATATATATATATATATATATATATATATATATATATATATATATATATATATATATATATATATATATATATATATATATATATATATATATATATATATATATATATATATATATATATATATATATATATATATATATATATATATATATATATATATATATATATATATATATATATATATATATATATATATATATATATATATATATATATATATATATATATATATATATATATATATATATATATATATATATATATATATATATATATATATATATATATATATATATATATATATATATATATATATATATATATATATATATATATATATATATATATATATATATATATATATATATATATATATATATATATATATATATATATATATATATATATATATATATATATATATATATATATATATATATATATATATATATATATATATATATATATATATATATATATATATATATATATATATATATATATATATATATATATATATATATATATATATATATATATATATATATATATATATATATATATATATATATATATATATATATATATATATATATATATATATATATATATATACCACTACTGTCAATATTGGTCAAAAACGATGGCGGTGGTAAAAAAAACAAGATCCGTGAAGATCCATGATCCAGGCAAAGGATTCCGATTCCAAGGGGTACAATAACATACCAGTCGATCTAAACACATTTCAATCGATCCGTGTCTGTGTTTTTTTCCGACAAGAGTTTGGAAGGGGTGGCTGGCGGTTATCTATGTTTCTTCCGTCGAGAATTCAAAAGGGTGGCTGACGGTTGAAGATCGAGCAAAGAAGAGGACAAGAGAGAAGGAATTTTGGGTTCTGATGATTTGGTGAACACATGATTGATTTATTGATGATGATTTGGTGTTTCAAATTTCCAGATCCCAAAACAGTAGCATATATACTATGTATATTCTTTTTTTCTTCTCTTATGTGAATTTCTGTTTGAAGGCCACAAAGGTTTTTTGTTCTCATAACAAATTCATACACAGTGATATTAATTTGGAATTCTTTTCATCTAAGTTTCAAAGTAGGAGTGGAATAACTTATTTTGAGCTTTACTCCTTTTTTTATTATCATGATTGATATTTGCTAAATGAAAAGAGGTTTGGGTTTTTGTTATGGTGATTGATGATAGATCGAGCAGATCTATATATGTATCTGTTTTTATCTATTTTAGTATATATGTATTCATATATTCATATTATGATTTAGAAAAGTGTTGGTGTAGATATGAAGATGAGATTGATAGGTGTTAGATGAAGATGATGATAGATTTTTTTTTTTGTTGATGATGATGATGATGTTTACTGTTAATGACATTTTTGATCCCTGAGTAATGGAATGACCATTATACCCTTCGCGTGCAGGTCATGTGACCACATTTTTAACGTCTGTTTGGGTCGTGGACCAAAAGTGTTGACGGAGTAAAGTTTTTTGGACTAAAACTGTAATTTATTAAACTTAGGGACGAAAGCTGCAAGTAGAGGTCCACGACAGGGACGATTTCTGTAATTAACTCTAAAGGTAAAATTAAAATTACATAGTATCAAATGAGTATGTTGTTATCATAAAAGAAAAAAAAAAAAAAAAAAAAAAAAAAAAAAAAAAAAAAAAAAAAAAAAAAAAAAAAGAATAAAAAAAAAAAAAAAAAAAAAAAAAAATACAAAAGAAAAAAAAGAAAAAAAAGTAAAAAAAAAAAAAAAAAAAAAAAAAAAAAAAAAAAAAAAAAAAAAAAAAAAAAAAAAAAAAAAAAAAAAAAAAAAAAAAAAAAAAAAAAAAAAAAAAAAAAAAAAAAAAAAAAAAAAAAAAAAAAAAAAAAAAAAAAAAAAAAAAAAAAAAAAAAAAAAAAAAAAAAAAAAAAAAAAAAAAAAAAAAAAAAAAAAAAAAAAAAAAAAAAAAAAAAAAAAAAAAAAAAAAAAAAAAAAAAAAAAAAAAAAAAAAAAAAAAAAAAAAAAAAAAAAAAAAAAAAAAAAAAAAAAAAAAAAAAAAAAAAAAAAAAAAAAAAAAAAAAAAAAAAAAAAAAAAAAAAAAAAAAAAAAAAAAAAAAAAAAAAAAAAAAAAAAAAAAAAAAAAAAAAAAAAAAAAAAAAAAAAAAAAAAAAAAAAAAAAAAAAAAAAAAAAAAAAAAAAAAAAAAAAAAAAAAAAAAAAAAAAAAAAAAAAAAAAAAAAAAAAAAAAAAAAAAAAAAAAAAAAAAAAAAAAAAAAAAAAAAAAAAAAAAAAAAAAAAAAAAAAAAAAAAAAAAAAAAAAAAAAAAAAAAAAAAAAAAAAAAAAAAAAAAAAAAAAAAAAAAAAAAAAAAAAAAAAAAAAAAAAAAAAAAAAAAAAAAAAAAAAAAAAAAAAAAAAAAAAAAAAAAAAAAAAAAAAAAAAAAAAAAAAAAAAAAAAAAAAAAAAAAAAAAAAAAAAAAAAAAAAAAAAAAAAAAAAAAAAAAAAAAAAAAAAAAAAAAAAAAAAAAAAAAAAAAAAAAAAAAAAAAAAAAAAAAAAAAAAAAAAAAAAAAAAAAGTAATGAGAAAAACCTCACAAATTTGTCACTTCAAAAAACTGAATTTAAGACTTGCGGATAAGAAAAAAGAAGACCTCATCATAGTCCCCAAACATATTTCCGCTATATTTGGTAAGGAACTTTTGAGTTTTAAAAGCGTTTAACATATGGAAAAATTTCCTATTAACTAAAAAGTCGTTATATAAACTTATTTCGCGTTTTGTTCACAGAATTTGGTATAATCTGATGGAATTGTAATTGAATTTCATTCCTTATTGTGTTTAAAAATGAAGTAATCTTATTCCGTTATGATGTAAACATTTCATCATTTGATGAAATCTCCATTCCTTGAGGATATGGGAAGAAATTTCATTTCTTCTGTTCCGTTACTTGAAATTCCTTCCCCGTTGGGGCCCCGTGCACTGGGAAAAGGCTCTAGCAATATATTCCTTCAAATTTCATTCCTGCAAATTTCAATTTTTTTAATAGATTTCATTCATTTCAAAAATATTTCGTGAACCAAACACGTAAAATCTTCCTTATTTAAAAACCACGTAAAGATGGTTTTAGTTTAAAGCCACTAATTATTTGTTATGTTATATTTTTTTATTAAAAGTTCAATTATCCGGTTGAACACTTAAATATACCTAAAAAACTTTAACTAACAATAACTAAATATTACCAAAAAGTTTGTAATTTTATATTTAGCCATCAAAATTTGTATTTAAGATTTACGTTGTATTATTTAATTATGTGTCTTTCCTAAGTCTGATGGTAATTAACATTTATGACATGTATTCATTCAATGTTTGGTTATTGTCCCTGACCAAAAATCAGGTATAATGCTAGTTTTTATATTTTTATAATATAAAAATACAAAATATTAAATTAAAGTATATAATTTTAAATCTTTTCATAGTTGCAAAACTAACCCCAAATAAACGTATTTTATAATTTTGAGCACACAAACAAATATCTTTAGAAACCTCCAAACACTGCCTCCAAGTGTAGAGCCCACAAAAGTAAATATTCCTCTTTCCCTCCTTTCACTGTTTTCTTACACCCCTTCAACCCAACCCACCTACATACATAAACCCCCTTCTTTCCTTCTTGTTTCTTGTGTGTAGTTGTACAAACCACTTATTTTCCCACCTCACTTACCCTTCTCTCACTCCATTAAACTTATTATTCAAACTTTCTTTTTGAGAAGAAGGGAAGTGAGATGGGTTAGGCTTTGACCTTTAATTTAAGGTTATATTATCATATATTTTGAATACATACATACACACATATATTTTTAGGGTTTTTTCTTTTTCTTGAAATGGAATTTGATTATGAGCTTAAATTAAAGGTTGAATTTTGGAATTTAATCCATTTTCTTTAGGTCCTTTTCTCTTTTTTGTACTTTTTTTTTTTTTTGTTTATTTTGAAAAAAAGCTGGAAAAAGAAGAGGAAATTGTTAACCATCATAAGGGTCTTATTTTAGATCCCCAACAAGAAAGAAAACAACATATAGATATAGGTTCCCATGGCTTCTATCAAAATCATCATCAGCTTCAAGAAACCCAAGAACACCACCACCACCACCTCGGCGGAGTAGGTGGTGGTCCGGTGAACAAAAAACGTTCATTCTTACCATCTTCCGGCGAAGAATATGCACCGGGAAAAATGGGAGAAAGCTATAATTTCCAAAACAACAATCAACAAAACCAACTTCAACAACAACAATTGCAACAACCACCAATTGGGTCATCAAGATTAGGCTTGAGAACATCTGGGGCAAGTGGGATTGGTGGTGAAATTGTTGAAGTACAAGGTGGTCACATTGTCCGGTCAACTGGCCGGAAAGATAGACATAGTAAAGTATGTACTGCTAAAGGACCTAGGGACCGCCGTGTTCGCCTTTCAGCTCACACGGCGATCCAATTTTATGATGTACAAGATCGGTTGGGGTATGATAGACCTAGTAAAGCAGTAGATTGGCTTATAAAGAAAGCAAAAACCGCCATTGATGAACTTGCTGAGCTACCAGCTTGGAAACCTACAAATACACCAGGTGGAGGAGGTGGAGGTACAGTTCAAGATTTTGAGCAGAATCAAGAAAATGCAAACAATCAACAAATTAGTCATTTTGAGCAACACCCAGATGATAATATTGTTGATAATCAAATGGGTAATTCTCAAAATTCAAGCTTTTTACCTCCATCACTTGATTCAGATTCCATAGCTGATACTATTAAGTCTTTTTTTCCTATGGGTGCTTGTGCTTCATCAAACCCACAAAATAGTAGTAGTAGTAATAATAATAATAATAATACTAGTAATCAATTTCATCAAAGTTTTCCTCCACAAGATTTGCTTTCAAGAGCTAATAGTAGAACCCAAGATCTAAGGCTTTCTTTACAATCATTTCAAGATCCACTAAACCACCACCACCAACACAATCAAGAACAAGGGCATAATGGTCATAATAATAGTAACAATAGTATGTATTTTGATGTGTCTGGGTCAGGTGCCGGGTCGGGATGGCCTGACCCGAACCAACCTGGTGGGTTTCAAAGAATGGTGGCATGGGGTGGAGACCCGGCATCTGCCGGGTTTGTTTTCAGTTCAACGCCGGCGCAAGTGCCTGCGTCGGCGTTTTTGCAACCGTTGTTTGGTCAAGTGCAAAACCAGACCCAAACAACAAACAACCATCAATTGTTTAACAACAATTCACAGAGGGGACCCCTTCAGTCCAGTAATACACCTTCGTTTCGTGCTTGGATCGATACACCGGCTCAGTTTACCGGTATTCCTATTGATCAACATCACCCAACTTTGGCTTTCCATCACCCGACTTCAATGCCTGGGTATGCTTCAGGGTTTGGTGGGTTCTCAGGATTTCGTATACCAACACGAATTCAAGGTGAAGAAGAGGAACACGACGGTATATCCGATAAGCCGTCCTCTGCATCCTCGGATTCGCGTCATTGATCCGCCTTTATGCCTCATCTCAAAGGTGAAAAAGGCCAACACCCTTTTCTCAATTTTGATAAAGTCTTGTGCTTTATTAGACTGGTTGTGTATATGTATCTAATTGCTATGACTCTTGATGATAATTACAGGAAAATTTGGAGCAGATTGTTAAGTTTTGATCAAAAGATGAGGGGGGGAACAAGATTCAATGGCTGCTAATATATCAAGGTGTTTTTCAAGATCTATATTTTATGTTTGAATTGAGCTGTTTGTGTAGCTCTAAACTCATGTTTTAAATTATCTGGATTTCATGTTATTTTTAGGCCATGTTGTATGTGACTTATGTCAATTGCCTTATTTTGGTTTTTTAATCAAAATACTCTGCTAAATCAGGGGAAGTGATATATGTTTTGGTTAAGTTTCTTTCACCCAACTTAGGAAAAAGAAGAATCTTTAATGATGAAACGAAATTAGTCGAATCCGAATATAGGCCAAATTAGCATATTATTTGTGTGGTTTGTTTCCTGATTAAGGCTATATGAGGAGCAAATGGGATGTTTCCTTTAGTTTAGAAATTTTTGTCAATTTGATTATGTGGGGTTTGAAAGAGAGTGCTATATAGTTTGTCTCTCTTTTTGTCCACCCTATTCTTGTGATCTTGCTTCATTTGCGTTTCATTAGCATGCCCTAGTGGAAATATGGAGGAAAAAAAATGGTTTTGTTCATTTTTAACATCTCCATCGTTCGGCTTGCTGCTAGGATTTCTGGGAGCCACATTGATGTTATGTCATTTTCCAACGATTTCGACTTTATTTTCAATCTTGAAAGTTCTATATGCCATTAAGTTTCGCTTCACAAATCTCGGTTTTATGTATGGGCAAATTGAAAATTTATTTTAAAAAGGGTCATCTAGTTGATGTTTAGAACTTTGATTGTGCTTTTTGCTACAAACCCATGTTGCTAGAAAAAGGCCAGAATCTGATTCTTAGTTAGTAAAGCTAAATACCCTTTTTCTGGCTGTATTTTCAAATTTTTTACTCTCAAGCTTTTCAAGGGTCTAAAGCAGTCTTATGAAATAGAGCCTTATTGATTAGAAATGTTGCGTTTTTTACACTATACTAAAACTTGGACACACTTTATCTGGCTGCAACTTGCCTTAAAAGTAAAATATAGACTTAGTGTTTCTATTTTTTTTAAGTAATAACATAGAAAATTCCCTTCTATATACACATTAGGTAAGGATTGGTTCTTAACACGAGATTAAAATTAAAAGAAAAGAAATAATAAGATTGGATAGGGAAGGAGAAGAAAAGAAATTGTATGCATATAATGCATTCTTGAGTTTAAGAAAAAATGAAAGAAAAGAAAAGAATAAAAAAGATTAATTACATTCTTGAGTTTAAATGAAAGGAAAGGAAAAGAAAAAAAATATAGTTTTACAAATATACCCTTATTAAATAAATTATTAGAAATAGATTGAAGGGTGAAGTAGTATTTTTACATAGTTATCCTTTCTTTTCTATTCAAATCATGCCAATTTGGCAAGAAAATTTTAAGACCAAAAATCTTTAAGTTTTCCTATCATTCCATTTCCTTTCTTTTATAAAAAAAACTCAAGAATGAAGATTTAACATTATTCTCTATCATTTCTTTCCTTATCCCATCTAAAAAAATTTCAAGAATGTAGTGTAATATTGAGAGCAAAGATAGATGAATGTGCATTGAAAATGGTAACTAACTTTACTTAAATCAACAATGGAATTTGGAATTTGTAAGGCTCAATTATGGAGGGAACTACTATACCTTGCTCAATAAATAACAAAATTTGGTACTTCTTTCTGGCTTATGGTCCCCTATCCTGCAAATCTCTCTGTCATTTTAAAACTAAAATCAATTTTTAGAACACACACACAAGAAGTGTCTCTTATGAAGATAGTGACAATTGCTTGAAAGTTGACGAAGACTACTCAATAGAACAAAAGTGCTATTAATTGTATAGTTTTTTTTTTGCCTTTTTGAAAGAAATTAGAACCTAAATTTTAAAATAATGTCTTGTGTTTATTGATGCATCCTCAAACTAGCTCAAAAGGATTGATTGCTTGTGAGAAACAAGTGAAATGAAAGATTTTGGGTCTTGATTTTCCAATAATAAAGATCACAATTTATATAGCTCAAAATGAAAGTTTATGGCGTGTGGGATCCCGACCTACTAGCTGGTATCTCCACCAGACTATTTGCAGCGATAATCGCTGCAAATAGTGGTGTTTTGTCCATATCCAACTATTTGCAGCGATTATCGCTGCAAATAGAGGGGGGCCCCGATATTTCTTTGTCAGATTTGCCATTACTGGCAGGGGGCCCATAGTCGTAGTGGCCGAGATACTAAAAAAAAAAGGTTGGAATCCATGAGGCGTTTATATACACAAAAGTTGTTTTTTTGGATCTTGGGGAAGTTGGGCTCTATGATTGAGGCTGAATCTTGTTGCATTGTTTGATAAAATGTGTGTACTAATTGCAATGATTGCCATAGCTTTTGCATATGGAATTCATATCTTTTTGTTCAGATTCATAATTAAAAGTATCAAAGTTATTTAAATAATAATACATTCACAACTTGTAAATATGATGTGGTTTTTATATATTTTTAATAGACATTCATGGTTATATAATTTGTTGGATGGCTCCAGAGGGATGTTGTCTAACAAGAACAATGGAGTATATAATAAAAACTCTGATGTGTATCAGTACTTTTAAGAATTTACTAATGTTGTTTAATTAAGTAATGTGTATCAATCCTTTTAATAATTATTACTGTGCAAAGAGTAAAGACAGAACCCTAATGGCAAGAAAGCTATTTTACTAGATAACATTAAATAAATTAATGTGAGTTAAATAAAGGAAGATAACTACTTTAGTAGGCCACAATCAAAAAGAAAAATCCAAGCCAAGTAGTCTTCTAACTAATTTTTAATACAACTTGTTGAACAAAATATAATAATAATCATACCACATGATGTTCAGGTGAAAAGGATATATAGAGAGGAAGGGTATAGATAGGCAAAAGAGTAGAATAGAATAGAAGATAGATATATGTGTAGTCTTTTTACACAAAATGTAATGATCTGGATAATGCTTAATAAAATGAGAGGCAGAAGCCTTTTTGAGGGGAAAAAAAAATAAAATAAATTATATTATATACAAATATAAATTTATATCATACATACACATGCAACAATCTCTTTCCAAAAGGTAAATTTTTCAATACAATATACAATATAAATTTATGCAAAGAGGTACAAAAGGAGATGCTTTTAGAATGACAAGCAGTAACTTATACCATACTCTCTGAGGTTTTACATTGACCTGGAATGTGATTGGTGGTGAAAATCTTGATGTTCATAAAGCTTTGGTACCAAATGGGTAAAAGAAGAAGTCAAAGAGCTTAAGAAGTACAATTGCTTGCTTTCTTTATCCCTTTTCCAATTCTCACTTGGGATTTCACTGAAACTAACATCTTTGTTTTTGTATACTTTGTCCTCCTTTTACCTTGTATGTCCTCCCTGACCTCCACGACTTCGGACGATTGGTCGGGAAATGACACGAGCCTCCCACGGGCAAACCGCAATCCATCGCTCCATCCAACTCCAACCACAATTTTCCTTGCTTAGATCATAATAAGCTTGACCAAAACTTCGACTCGAGCTGGCCCTCCACTTCATAACAAAAGTCCAAAAGTAAATATAAACGTTGATATTCAAGATATGTCTTGATGTGTAAGGTAAATGACACAAGAAGCTATAGATACATACTTGATGAGAAAAGGCATATGCCATTGCTCGTTCACGCTTGTTGGTGGCTTCCTCTCTTTGCTGTATCTTGGACTCGATCTCGTCCATTGACTCGGGCCCATTGCACCATTCAACCTATTGATAATCCGAACCCGAGGGTCTCAGGGTCATTTTTAGTTTTTAAGAAACATAATGGACTCATATTTAAAACTTATACAAAGTCAACACAGAACATTATGTGCTTAACTTGATGGCATATATATGGACCATCCTTAGGTCATGGAGGTGGTATGCATTTAGGAATAAGCCGGACCACACGGAGCATGGGTAAGTCCTTGAATCGAGGGAGATACTAATTCATATGATCTTTAAAATGAATGCTACTAAATTTCGAAAAAAACAGCCAACTATGTATGCAGAATGCCATGACTATTTAACATTTAAACAAGCAATTTACATTTCAAGTTGACAGTACCTCTAGTTCATGAAACTTAGAATCGATTTTCAACTTATTTTGACGCTTCTTTTGCTTTATTCGGCTTTCTTTGACCATGTAGAGACGACGAGTTCTAAGTTCCGTCTGTATTTTGCTCCAAAAATGTATTCTATCAAGTGCACTAGAAGCTTGCTTAGTAAGAGCATCAGCCTCAGTATATGCCTGGATTTTTGAGGTCCCTTGTGAAGAATTTAGTGATTTTCTTGCCTGTCAGTTGATCACATAATTAAGAATAATAAACTTGCCATCAAGATTTATACTTTCATATAAGACAACACAATGTGGATTTATCATGTCGATTCATAGACGATAAAATCAAGAAAAACTAACTACTAACCTGAGTTTTTCACATATAATGGTGCTTTGGCTTTCGAGGTAACACATTTAGATTGAACTTTTCTTTTTTTTTTAGCTCAGTATCTATTTTAGTAAGAAAATCAGTCTATAGACTTTCGGGTTTTAAATATCTATTTTCTTTTGGAGCAACAAAGGAGACAGCTTATCAATGAACCATGATGAAGGGTTTTTATGTATAAAAATGCAATCCCACTACTAGAAGCGTAATTCCACCCATTTATGTGAAAATGGATGTTACTTTTACTTGCCATGGGCCAAAAAGGTAAAATCAAAAATTACCCAAAAATGAAGTGGTTTAAATGTCACCCGAAGTAAGATTATTCAATTTAAAAAGATTAGATCATTATATTACATGAATAAAAAAAGTCATTGTAATTTTAAGTATTAAACATATTGTTCATTACTGTTGTATATATCTGGTTACCTTTTCACCGGGTAATAAAAAGTTTTTGCTCTTGTGTCATGGAATTTAGAGTTTGATACATAATAGAACTTTTTAGATTATATACACTTTCATGCAATTATCAGCTTATATTGTTATAAATAACTAAAAAGGTTTTTAACAGGCCAGCCCATTTTGTTTTGGACTGAACTCTTGTTGACAACCCCGCCCATTTTGCAACCCATAGTTTCTAAAAATCAAATATGGGAAAATTTTGAAAAATCAAAGATCACATATATGGGACAACACAAACTAAAATGTAACCAAGGGATTGAAGACGATAAACGGGCGCAATTGAGCAAGAAACAAAGGGTTCGTTACACAAGCATAATATAGTTAAGAAGAGGTCTGTAAAAGAAATGACCAGAAGGCAGAAGGGCGTCACCTCAAGTTTTTTCGGTTTGTTCTGTTTTTTGCTCTTATTGCAAACTAGTTTCTTAAACCAAGCCCACAGACCCATTTGTAGATGATAAAACCGAGCACAAACCTACACACACACAAAAAAGAAATTCTTTATTAAAACTTCATAGGGAACATTTATAACTACTATACACTGAAATCTATTAAAGGAATAGTGTTAACAAGTTATAGGCTAGTAGAATAAAAACTCATGAAACCCTGCAATGAACTTCTTAAACTTAGTTCTATACAACAATAGTACCCTTCATTCATATCCGACTCCAGGAAGCATTCGCTCGTTTTTCTGGTACGATCATCAAATCATATAATTTACAAAAATCTAATTGATACGAAGTAGCTGAACAATATCTATACGAAGGTTAATTCTATACTTTCTCATAAGTTAGATATCTACACACCACAAAATTAAGTAATTAATTATTACTATTACATTTTGTCATCATAAAACATGAATTAAAGTACAACATTTTGATTGTGGAAGACCTTAAAACCGCAACACAAAAGGGCTTTTTAGATACGTGACAATATCACTAGCGAAGCTAATCAAACAAGAAAAAACATACGACATAAGTAAAATAAATAAATCCGAGTTTTTAAAAAGGAGGATGAATAGAAACAATGCACAATGAATAAATATATAGATTACACACCATATAACAAATATAAATAAAGAAATTTTTGGGCACCTGAAAGTGTACTTGTGTAACATGAACCAAGGGGCTGAAGAGACACACAAAACCAAAGATTTTGTAACCATTTTTATGATAATTTAACTTGAAAGGAATAATAAAAAATAATAATGGGGACTTTTAGGTATGAAGACATTCTCAGAAACAGACCCAAAACCTATAAATTGGGTGTGGGAATGATTCATTGTTATAAAAACCATTAAAATGCCAAACATACAGAAAATGAAACATCGTCATTTTCGTTAAAATTTTTAAGTAAAATTTAACCAAAACAAAGTATGTTACTATATGCTCCCGGCGGGGTTCGAACCCGCGACCTTCGGCTCATAAGACCAACGCTCTAACCAACTGAGCTACGGGAGCTTCTTGTTAATTACGTGTTTTTAAGATTATTTATCTTTTGTTGATATAAAACTAAAAACATTCTACTAATTAATTAATAAATCATATATTAAGGATTCACGAACAATATACTCGATGAAAAAGTCGGGATCTTAGATTTAAGTAAAGTGAACAGTCTACAATTTAAATGTATGTTTTATAGTAAGACTAATTAACTTTGAACTAAATTAAAACATAAAAATAATCATAAAAGATAAAATTTTATAGATATTATTGAATAGTTAAACCACCATTTATGTGTAGCTCTATCACTGAAGCACATTAGACTTAGAAAAGAAAGTTTGTTAATTATGTTACGATCGATATAATTTCAAAAAAAATCATATAAAATTGTACATTAACAAATTGTTTATATTAAAAGGTATTTCAACAACTTTATTACCTAGTTCTTGATTTAATACATTATTACAACATGGTTGTATTAATCGTAGATAAAATAGACAAGTTACAAAATATTTAAATTAGCTGCCATTCAATAGATATAAATTTGAAAATCGAGTGACGACAATGCTTACAAATTAAGCCAAGGTATATGACGATTCCAAAGTAAAGTACATATTTATTTCGCTTACTAGACGTACATTTTACACTATCAATTTCAAAAAAAAAAAATCAAGTCATTGAAATTATAATTTGGGCAAAAAAATAAAATAAAAATAACATATATACACGCCTTGCTATGATATTATAACTAGTCTTCAGCCCCGTCCGATGGATGAGTATTCTCAAAATATATATATCAAAGGGAATCAAAATGATAACATGTGTTAGATGATGATTAACATGTGTTGGGTTCAAATCTTCAACATGAACCAACGTTGTCTTCTTTTTATCTAACAAAAAATAACAAAATATATGTCATATTCTAAATTTAAAAAATAAAGATGTAATAGCTATAATATATATCTTTAAAATTTTAAAAGATTTGTTTTGATAGAAAAAGATTTATGATAGATTTTAAATATAATTATTTATTTAATAAAATAAAAAAAATTAGAAAAAATGAGAGAGTTAGATTAATTAGAAGAGATAATTAGGCCTAAGAAAGGAGATTAGGGGTGCCAAGTGTGTCCCCAACCTCCTCTTTTATTTATAATATATATGACTTTTCAAAGCCAATTAATTTGAATGCCAACATTAGCAAATAACAATCCAACACATTATTCATTAATACGTAAAATCGGTTGATACGAACAACGAAATATTGTTTTTCGTTTAGCAAATTAGTCGTCAATGTGTGTTTTCTTATTAGATATAAAGTTAATTATAGCCAATGGGTTGGTGGCCCATTGGTAAGGTCTTAGACCTTGGGGAAATCCACCAGGGTTCGAATCTCACTTCCTACATTTGTAGGAGTGGATTATTATGAGGGGGGTTCGAGAGTCCTGGTTTCATCCCAGAGCATGTGTGGTTCGAGCTCCGCATACTGCCCAATTGGATGTCACTGTGGTGTTTCGAATCCTAACTGTTAACTACTAATTAATAATAAATAAATAAAGTTATGATCAACAAATTTGTGAGTTTTTAAAAACTACTTATACATCACTCTCATAGCATAGTTATCAACACAAGTGTTTAGAAAATATCTAATATTGGTTTAAACAAAGCATATGATCTAATTGCCAATATCTAAATATTATTAATCTTAAAAAAAAATTATTTTTTATTTTTTGAACAGTTAATCTTAAAATTTTTAACAAATACTAGCACGTTACCCGCGCAATGCGGCGGTGTGGTGGTGGAGGCGATTGTTGGTGGTAGAGGCGACGTCGAGTGGTGTAGATAATTGATGATGTAAAGGGTTACTGGAGAAATTTTAAAAGATAAAGGACTCATAGTGTAATTTAACCATTAATGACATTTTAGACAATTCCTCCCATGTAACTTTCAACAAGGGGGTTATTTTCTTTATAATATAGTACAGATTTTTGGGAAGAAAAGAAAGAGAATGGTTTAGTTCATTAGTTGGGATGTCAATTAGTATATCTAACAAAATCTTTGAAGAGACTCAAAATGACAAAAGAGGTGTTTGATGAGGCTTGAAGGGTATTGCCCCTCTTGAAGTTGCATACACTTTGGTTTTGTTATTTTCTTGTTTTAAAGGTAGAGATGGCTGATGTGGGTCCAATTTGGAAAGCCAAATCCATATACATTGTATACGTGAAGATTTGGTGATGCCACATCTTTCTTCATCGCTCGCTATATGTTCACATTTTATCGGTTATTTTTAATTGACTTATCTGTACAAACTTTTATATAAATTTAGTTACTTGTGAGTTGAAAATAGGAAGCGGGATTTGTTTTATAAAAAAACATATAAATATTATATTATATATGTACATGTACGTGTGTAGTAGTGGGTTTACGTGCTAAGTTTCTTAGGCCACTCCTTAGGGGCAAGGGTGTAGTCGGCAAGTTTTATCGGCAAAAAACATCGGCAAGCATCGGCTATTTGGCAAGCCTATAGCATGTGAATCGGCTAGTATCGGCAAGTTACATCGGCAAGTTTTGGCAAGTTACATCGGCTAGTTTTGGCCGATGCTAGTGAACGTTGGGCAAGTGCCACGTGGCCATTCTGGTAGGAAAAGTGAACGTTGAATCGGCTAATATATTTTTGGCAACAATTGGCAAGTTTTGGCACTACACGCAGGTTTTTGGCAAGGAATTGACAAGTTTTGGCAAAAAATCGACAAGTACACATGGCATGCTCCTATAGGTTAGAAACTAGCCAAAAACTTGCCAAAAGCCAATTATCGCCACTACACCCTTGCCCCTTATACTACCCCCATTCTTCCCTTATTCTTCCACTATTTATCAACTTTTTTCTTTCCTAGAACACCCCAAGAACACCCCCTCTTATAACCCCTATTCTTCCATATTCTTCCATTATTTTATTATTCATTTTTCTTTAAACAAAATCAAAAACAAATTAATTTTAAAAAATTTTATGAATAATATTAACATACATTATACACATTTAAACCATATATATATAAAACTTTATATATATATATATATATATATATATATAGAGAGAGAGAGAGAGAGAGAGTCGGGTTATTGTGAGAACTAAAAAATTGTCGAGAACTACGAGAACTAATCCTAGCCATTAGATGAAACCAATCAATGGTTATAAATACATGATGGCATTATAGTAAATATTATGCAATAAATAAATGGTTATAAAATAAAGAGGGGTAAACATGGAATTACAAATAAACTAAAAACACGGTGCCTTTGAATTAAAAATTTAAAAGAAAACGGCACTCACTTGTTTGACTACTAAAATCAAAGTTGAAATGTTTTTATGCGTATGTGTCCATTCAAATCAAATTAAACAATAAAAATATTACCTTTTTCATATTTAGAAGTTTATATTTAACGAGACTCGAGTTCAATCGTAATCGCATACATGTGTACATGTAATCGTAATCAAACGCATGTGACCGAAGGGGTGCAAACGTTTTTGTATGTTTTATATGTGATATTGGGATATCGATACATCATACATGTGTACACTTATTGTACATGTGTACATGTATTGCAATTCATTTGGGGTTTTTTTTTTGTGTGTTTGAAAAACAGATCTTAAGTTTGACTAAGTGTTTGGAAAACATGTAGTACTTTTTACTAATTGACTTATTGGTTGCTCAATAACGTTTTTTATATGTAGGTTTTTGTATATTCACATGTGATTTCAGGTGAACAAATGAGGCCGAAAATGTACACATGTGGCCTGTGATGTTTGGATCACTTGCTTTTTGAGATATGGTCACATGTATGGTTCGTTGTAATGTGTGGTTCGTTGGGATATGGTCACGTGTGTGGTTAGTTATACAAATGTGTTATATCTCGAATTTTGAGGATCAAGTGATAGGCCTTGTTTGCTTACACGGATGATCACTAGAATTTTTTTATTAGGGAATCTGGATATCCAAACAATTTTTGATCATTAAAAATGGTAAAATAGTTACGCATTTTGATTTAGAAAAATAAACGAATGGTCCCTCTATTGTAAATAGTATGATTAGTTTTTACTGACTTTTCATATTTTTGATTTGTGCAAAATCTTTTAACTTCCAATATCGTAGATTTGTATGGCCACGCAAGTAATATGCTTTTAATTTATATGAAAGGAAACACAGATGAATAAAAGGAGAATTCTTATTGATGTTTATCCACGTTCATAAAAATGGTATAAATAAAAGGAGAATTCTTATTGATGTATTAACCGAAAGGAGTTATTCTTGGGGAATTTTAATTTTCATGAAAATAATTAGTTAAATTGTATTTATAAAATTACATTATTACCCTTACCCAGATTAATTAAATAGTAGTTCTCATGGTTCTCGACATTTTTTTGGTTCTCATTTTATCTTTTGGCTATATATGTAACATTCATGATTTTTACCGTTTGACTGTGCATGTAATTTGATTAACTATTTCAATAAACGGAAATTTGGACATAATTGTGTACATTTATCTGTAAATTGGGCCAATTATAATGTCATATTTGAACTTCTAGAATTAGGGCCTGTGAGTCCCAAATATAGATGATTAACTAAACCCGACTGGCAAGTACAACTAATCTTGATGGACAAGTTAAGTTTACGATCCAGATATGGATAACAAGAAACAATTGACTTAAAGTAAAATGCAAGAACTAAATGGCAGAAACTATATAAAGATATATATATGTATAATCAAGTATGTAGCATTGAGACACGTTGTTTTCTTTCTAATGTATTTGATTTATTGATATATAAACAAATACAAGGATTGTTGCGGAACAAAGATAAACACCCAAGTGTAAGTATCTAAACAATCCTGAAAAACAAGTGATCTAATTAACTTGGAAATACTCGTAAGTTTACTTAGAGTATATCTCACAAGTTGCAATGCAATAGTTTCAAGCAGTTTGCAAGTTGTGAGAAGACTTTGTATTTATAGACCAAGTCCATGATGATGTGGACAAGATTGTACAAATGTGGTTGTGAGCATTTAAGGAATTAAACCTAATTCTTTGCATGCTCATACTAGGAAGAGTATATAAGTCAGTTGATGTGACTTATAGTACTATGTTCCAAACCTATACTTTTACCTTGTACTTATTATTAATAGATAAATCTATTAACTGGGTAAAGGTATGTAAAGTAAAAAGTCTTCCTCGTAATCAGTGTAAAGTGTTGTAAATACTTTACTCTGAGATGCTTCAGTCTTCGATCTGGTAGAATCACTCTTTGCTCGCTTCTGAGATGATTCTCTTCTTCATACTTCAGTCTTTGACTTCAGAATGAATGCTTCAGATTTATCTCGATCTGAACTGAAGTGAAGCTTCAGTGAAGGAATTCTGAGACATCTCAGAATTCTGTACAAGCGTCTTCACTAAACTTCAAGCTATTTCTGAACAAATTATACTTGGTCGATTTCCGACCTAACAAATTCCCCCTATTTGTTCTGAAATAGTGCATGCATCTCAGACTTCTATCTATACATGTTTGTAAGTCTGAAATGCAAGTTTTTGTTTAAGTTGTAAAAATTTTCTAAGTACATCTTATAGATCATTGATGTCTCAGAATTTTACTTGTGGTTTTCTAACTTAAACTTACCATCTACTTATAGGTTACAATTTGCAACATATACATACAAACTGAAATGATTGTTACAAATGTAAATATATTACAAGTACATGATAAACTGAAAAGAAACTACTTCTTGGCATGCCTTGAACCAGAAGGTGCCTCAGTAGGTTTTCTCTTCAGTGG
>CM067170.1:150618205-150759614 GCA_034093135.1 Erigeron breviscapus | reverse complement strand
CACGCCAGAAGTCATCGCTACCCCCATTCCACAAAAATAATAATAATAACAAGGGGAAGGAGAGCGGGGCAACGACAACTAAGGATTACAGAATCAGGCAACAAGACACAATCAAAGGAACACTAAAATAGGGTTGAGAAGATAACAGAGAAACCTGGATCTAAAGACCCCCATTGGTCAAAGACAATACTAGGGTTTCAAGTTGTAAAACTCAAATACATCCCTATTCATCCTACGATATGAGAAGAGGATTTGAAGAATAAATCAAGATTGGAAGCACATACCTAAACAAAAGAACGATGGCGAAAGGAAGAAAGAAATACGGGAGAACCGCTGAAGAAGATATCGCCTCCAAGAAAGGTAAAAAACTTTATATTTTGAACACAGTGTGAAAAGAAAAATATATATGAAGAGTATTTATAGCTAAGGTTGTTAGATAAATCCTAACCGTTCAAGTAACATTACGGGACAAGTATTCGAATATTTTAATCAACATACGTTGTTTCTGGTGGACCCCCGAAAGGATGGCCTGGGAAGCGACCCTTGTTTTTGAAGTCTAATAAGACAGTCTACAGATAGCCTCTCCAATTAGACTGGGGGGCTTGATGATATACCCTATACGGAGCTTTACCTCCGTAATCAAAGAAGATACCTTCGAACAGGTAAAAATGCCTATACGGAGCACTGCCCCCGTACGCAGATATAATCCCGGAGAACCTAAGTTAAAGTTACGCAGCTCCGGAGGAATATACATAAGAGGAAACATATATTTAGGTCCGACTATTCTGGACGCAGCTCATTATTATCATAAATCTTCCTAAAAGATAGAAGATATTCTTAAAAGAGGAAGACATTTACCCTAATTCTCTTACCCTCATCTCCAAGTTTCTACCCTCTATATAAATAGAGGAGGTGCCAAACGGCACATGATCACATTCAACACATTCAACCTCGGAATCCTTAACTCCCAAATAAACCCTAAGCCCCACGAATCGGCGAAGGGTTATCAATCATAGGCGTAAAGCGGCCTACAGCCCTCTGACCGGAAGAGAATCGCCAACAAAACACCTAAAACTCCACCCACACCTTCGGTTGAGTCATAGTGCGATTATTTGATCAATCAAGACTGAAGTTAGCAATGTGATTCAGAGCATCACATCCAACAAGGCGGCTTACACAGCCGAAATCGGACGACTTGAAGCTGAAGGTCGGATTCGTAACGCCGTCGAAGATGAGTATCTTATTTATCTTCGACAGAAGATCGATTGGCTGAATCAAACCATTTTCCAGCTTACCGCTGCCACTACCACTTTAACCGCCACTCTAGACCACGCGTTATTCTGGCAAGGCGCTGTCGGTGGTGGTCGTCCTGATGATTACGAGACTGACCCTGGGGAGGAGTACGCATCTCCTCAACCCGGTGACACTGCCGGGTCTCCTGAACCATACCGATACATTCATCGCAACAACGGCGACATTACGGTGGATTCGGACTATTCCGAGTGTTAGTATTATGTTTTATAAGTATTATGTAATGTTGTATTATGTGTTTTATTATTATTAAGTGTGTCTGTTAGTCTTTATTAATATTCTAGTATGTATGTTTTAGTTTGTAAAATAAAGTGAAGTATGTGTTTTATTAGATTTTTTTTAATGAAATATGTGTTTTATATAGATTTTGTTATATTTTTAGAGGGTTAAAAGTGTAAAGCTTAGATAAAATGGTAGAATTAAATAATTGGTGGGTCCAAGACTAGTACTTGAGGGATGAGTGTATTGGGTATGTTTTGGGGGGATTGGTCCTTGGAGTGTTTTTTGCTGATGTGGCGCTGACAGGGAATAGTCCTTGAGGGATGAGTCTAAGGTATTGGGTAGCCTCTAAGAGCATTCACAGTGCCCAGGACTCATCCTCCAAGGACTAGTCCCTGTCAGCACCACATCAGCCTAAGGACTAAACAAGGACTAATCCCCCAAAACACCCACAATGCCAGGACTAGTCTAGGACCCACAATTTATTTAATTTTACCTTTTTAACCCAATATTCTACCATCTATTTAATTATACACTTTTAACCCTCTAACTTATACAACTTCAATTTTTAATAAAAACACACTTAAAAATTTCATTAAATAAAAAAACATACAATACAATACAATAAAACATACATAATACTAACACATTAATAATATTAAAACATACTTAATACTAACACATTACATAATATTAAAGCATAGTTAATACTAACACATTATTTAATTTTAAAGCATACATAAGACTAACACTCGGAATAGTCCGAGTCCACAGTGCTGTCGTCGTTTGCGATGAATGTACCGATATGGTTCAGGAGACCCGGCAGCGTCGCCGGGTTGCGGAGATGCGTACTCCTCCCCAGGGTCAGTCAGGTAATCATCAGGACGACCACCACCGATAGCGCCTTGCCAGAATAACGCGTGGTCTAGAGTTTTATTTAATGTGTTAGTGGCAGCGGTAAGCTGGAAAATAGTTTGATTCAGCCAGTCGATCTTCTGTCAAAGATAAATAGTATACTCATCTTCGACAGTGTTACGAGCATGTCCTGCAGCTTCAAGTCGTTCAATTTCGGCTGTGATTGTCGCTTTGTTGGAAGTTATGCTCTCAATCACATTGTTAACTGCAGATCTGTTTGTATCATCGTTAAGCATGTGATCCTGCACGCCCATTTTTGCATCGTGAACGGTCATGTTTGGTATGTTGTTTGCCATGGTTCTTTTGAAACTGTGTGTTGTGAATGTGTGTTATTTGCTTAGAAGAGTGTGTGTTTTTATGTAGAGAATAAGAAGGTAAATGGTTTGTATATATATATGATAAATAGGGACCAAAAGTGTAAATTTTTTAAAATAATGAAATCTGGCCGTTGAGGGACCATTTGTGTCAATTTTTTGAAATTTTGCATGTTACCGTTACATTGAAACAAACAAAAACAAAAAAACTGGAACGAGCCTCGTCCCTGGGGGGACGGACGAACGGCTTTTGGAGGACGGACGAGTCACACCTAGTGGTGTGCACTCGTCCTCCAAGCATGAACGAATGGGGGAACGAACGAAGATGGAGGGGTTGTGATTGCTCTAATAAAACTACGACACATAACTTTCTTTGGCCTCTTTTTACACTACCACTGCCAAAACCCACAATTTGATAATTCAAACTACATAAGAAGAAATTATGTAAGTAAATGAAGAATTTTTAAGGATTATCATTGATTCATTTCAAGAAAATATAAAATATCACTTGCTCGTTCTAAATTAATTGTCATTGAGCAAACATAACATATAAGAATTGCATTTATAATAAATGGTGTATTTTCTTTTAAAAGGTGATCATACAACATCCTAAAACACACAGTGGTATACCATTTAAAAAATAAAATAAAAGGATCATCACCTATGTTTTTCATAGTAAATAATTAATATGTGACCGAGTTTCAAAATTGTACTGTGTTCTGTGTATGCTAGAGGGGTGCAAGAAGCGGTTAACCGATTTCGGTTATTAAATTTAATAATCGGTTTCGGTTATTTTTTGAAACAGTAATAACCGATTACGGTTAACTTGTACCGGTTAATAACCGGTTTCTAGGTTTTAAAACTGGAACCTATCTAACCGATTTCGATTAATAATAACCGGTTAACCTATTCGGGTTTTTTTAACCGCCCATTATAATATTGAGAAAGTGGTGACCAATGGGGAAAAACAATCATTTCCGACAAGTCTGAGCGACGAACCCATATTCCAAAAAAACCCATATTCCAAATAAACATCATTTTCTAAACACAAAACAAAATTCATCATCCCAAATCTCAAAAACAACCAAAAATTGATGTTGGATCTGATGAAAGAAGCATTAATCTAGATATAGTATAGATATATTGAAAGCTTACGAAATCATCTGATGGTGCGATCTTTCCAGTTATATATCAGTGTATGTATATAATATGATTGATATTGATATATATATATATATATAATATGTATATAATATGTATATATATTAAATATATATATAAATATATATATATATATATAAATAACTAAAATAAGTATAAACTTACATTGATTTATTTAAAATAACTTATATATATATATATATATATATATATATATATATATATATATATATATATATATATATATATATATATATATATATATATATATATATATATATATATATATATATATATATATATATATATATATATATATATATATATATATATATATATATATATATATATATATATATATATATATATATATATATATATATATATATATATATATATATATATATATATATATATATATATATATATATATATATATATATATATATATATATATATATATATATATATATATATATATATATATATATATATATATATATATATATATATATATATATATATATATATATATATATATATATATATATATATATATATATATATATATATATATATATATATATATATATATATATATATATATATATATATATATATATATATATATATATATATATATATATATATATATATATATATATATATATATATATATATATATATATATATATATATATATATATATATATATATATATATATATATATATATATATATATATATATATATATATATATATATATATATATATATATATATATATATATATATATATATATATATATATATATATATATATATATATATATATATATATATATATATATATATATATATATATATATATATATATATATATATATATATATATATATATATATATATATATATATATATATATATATATATATATATATATATATATATATATATATATATATATATATATATATATATATATATATATATATATATATATATATATATATATATATATATATATATATATATATATATATATATATATATATATATATATATATATATATATATATATATATATATATATATATATATATATATATATATATATATATATATATATATATATATATATATATATATATATATATATATATATATATATATATATATATATATATATATATATATATATATATATATATATATATATATATATATATATATATATATATATATATATATATATATATATATATATATATATATATATATATATATATATATATATATATATATATATATATATATATATATATATATATATATATATATATATATATATATATATATATATATATATATATATATATATATATATATATATATATATATATATATATATATATATATATATATATATATATATATATATATATATATATATATATATATATATATATATATATATATATATATATATATATATATATATATATATATATATATATATATATATATATATATATATATATATATATATATATATATATATATATATATATATATATATATATATATATATATATATATATATATATATATATATATATATATATATATATATATATATATATATATATATATATATATATATATATATATATATATATATATATATATATATATATATATATATATATATATATATATATATATATATATATATATATATATATATATATATATATATATATATATATATATATATATATATATATATATATATATATATATATATATATATATATATATATATATATATATATATATATATATATATATATATATATATATATATATATATATATATATATATATATATATATATATATATATATATATATATATATATATATATATATATATATATATATATATATATATATATATATATATATATATATATATATATATATATATATATATATATATATATATATATATATATATATATATATATATATATATATATATATATATATATATATATATATATATATATATATATATATATATATATATATATATATATATATATATATATATATATATATATATATATATATATATATATATATATATATATATATATATATATATATATATATATATATATATATATATATATATATATATATATATATATATATATATTAAGTCAACAGGTGAAGTTCCTTCGCCAGTGAGAATTCTATAATTGGTGCTCAATTCCCTCCCAATATTTCGGGTAATGTTAGACACCTTGTATGGGTTGTTGCAAGTATTATGATGGAAGTGGCCATTTTTGTCTCTTTTTCGTTTACTACTCAAACTACGCGTATCTCCTTCGGACAAAGGAACAACTGGATCATTATGCAGGTCTTCAACTTCATCTGGATCAATATGTAGGTCTTCCGTTTCAGCTGGATCAATGTGTCGGTCTTCAACTTCATTAGGTGTGCTCCTTTCTGTTTCTCCTACCTCTTCGCCTCCAATATCAAGAGCTCGAGAACCCATATTTTTGTTTTTACCAAAGATGATAGAAAGCTTGTCATAGAAAGGGAATGGTTTGTCTTTGATATGAGATGCATTTTTATGAGTCTGCAAAGTAATTATAAACATGAATTGGTTTTCTCATTTACATAAAAAAAAAATAAAAAATTACAACAAGTTTAGGAAATACCTTAATGTACTCAGCCCATACTTGGTCATCAGCAGTAACACAACATTTCTTAGGATCCCAAGTGAATCCATGTGTGCCCGATAGCATGTAACTCAATACGCCAAAGTTAGCCTTCAGCGTCTTCAATCTGGATTTAATATGCGGCTCTGCCTTTAACCCCGAGTTGGGAAGACTCAAATCCAGCAAACGTTGTATCGCTTGATAATAACCAGGTTTGAATCCATTCTCTGCACATGCATACTTCCCAGATGCTTGTAAATCCATGAGTGCGTCAACTAACTTTTCGTCTTCCTTTGTTGTCCATGCCCTTTTGTTTCTCCCAGCTCCCCTGACAATAGTTGAACCTGCCATGCCTAAAAAAGTTGCATAATGCAACAGCAGTTCTTTTTAACCACTAAACATACATAGATATTACTTAAATATTCACATGTATTCATTGTCATTATTCCTTTGGTGAGCTCTAAGAAAGCTGGAAAATGAAATTCATTATGGTTGTTTTGGTGTTCTTATGTTACTATCTACTCTTACGCATGTTGTATTGTTGTCGTTTACATGTACCTTGATTGCGACTTTTACTGGTCGTCATTAATGCCTATTGTTTCCTTCAATTTTGTGACTTTATGCTAGTATATATTGTAACATGTGCCATTTTATTCCGTTCAGTTTAGCCGAATCAGATTAACCCACCTGCTTAACTCCCCTAATATGAAACATTACATGAGTTTTAATCAAGTTGAAAAATCTCTCTATAAGATTCTTCGTTTCCTTAACAGGTTGTTGAGAAAACGGGATTAATAATTAAATGTAACCCATGCCCACAACGGGTTAAATGGCCTCCAGCATTTGTATACCCAGTATTTCAAATAGATAGAACCATATGAAACATGTAATTAATAACAAGTATGTATGTGTATGTATAAGTCTATAAATGTATAAATATGTATAAATGTATAATAGCACAAAGGTACTTCAAGACCGTCTGAGTTACTAATATTTTCTTGAGACACTTAACTAGTATGCTTGGCGCACAACTCATAGGAGCTTACGTGAGCTTGAACTTATGATTCAATCATATACTTAAGGTAATATAGCTTTGTTTAGCTACCAAAAATTTTAGTAGCTTACGGTTTCTCTAAGCTCATAAACCATAAGCCACTAAAAAAGGCTTAAGCTTATGGAAAATAAATTACCTAACTAATTACGTTCCACCTTTTGAAATTTATACATTTTTTCCTTTTAGGTTTATTTACATTCATACCAGAAGCTACAACTATGAGCTCCAACTATAAACTAGTTTTGCCAAACATACGATATTGGTTCATTTGAGACCACGTACATCGCATGTTAAATGCATTTTAAATCACACATGATTCAAAAAATGTGAAATTTCATACACACGCAACTCTCTGTCTGTTCTTTAATTCAAGTCCAGATTGATTCCCAAGTCTCAAGTTTTTTAAAAGTCTAAAATGAACTCACCCTTAGAATATAGCCATATAGGATCATCTAATGTCGTCATCCACATATATTTACAAGAATGAAATGGATGTGCAAGTATACACAAAGTATATGTTTTAGTATGATTAAGCATGGGTTATGTGTAGGTGTTTGAGTTTAGCTTATTTTGTTGAGCCTATGCTTATTTGGTAAAAGGCTGGCAAGACTTTACAAAAAGCTTATTACTTTATTAGCTTATTTGTGTTATCTAAACACACAACCCCATTTTTTCTAACCAAACAGCTTATCGCTTTTAAGCTTATTCGAGCTAAAAAACTCTTTTTATGAAGCCATGATAGTGGAGCTTTTTCATAAAAGCGTTTTAACCTTATAGAGTGAAAAGCTAAATAAATTAAGCTCTTATAAAGGCCAAACACTCCCCAAGACTAATAAGTCTGATCTAAAGAGGTTCCACACACCAGAAGCAAGTATAGATTTATAGATGCTATATAACAAAACTTTGATTTGAGGTTAATAAGCTGATAAGCTAATAAGTTGTTTGGATGCAAAAAGAGCTTATTAAGGCTAATAAGTCAATCAAAAAAAGCTACACATATCTGGCTTTTATAAACTAGCTTATATGCCAGGCTAATAAACTGTTTGGATGTGAAAAGGGATTCTATAAGCTAAGCCAATTTAGATGTATGATCATCTGTATTTATTTATAGAATACAATAGATTATACTATACTTTTATAATTTTAAGCCTGAACATAAATCTTAGGAAAAAAATAAGCTTAAGCAGATCTGTAAATAAAAGTTGAAATTGATTTGATAGTTCACATACAGATTAAAATAATTGACATGAAAGAGAGATATATGGAGATGGAGAAAGGAAAGGGCTTTGATTACCCGGTAATCCGCTGAGAATTGGACAGAATGGGGATTAGGGTTTCAAAAACTTCTCATGTGCAAAACACGTGACTTACCAACTCTCCTTTGATTCCTAGAGAAATGAAAATAAGAGACGAGGGAAATGAAAAGGGGTGAGGGAATGTCTTTCTGTTTCTACAAAATCGTTTTTGGAGAGAAATAAAAAGGGTCGGGGGAATGGTTTGGACTCCCCTAATTTGTTTCAGTAAAAAAATTATTTTATGTGACTGTTGTGGTTGGTACCTTAAAATAATAATGGGAAAATGATAAATATTTTTAAAGATTAGCCTAAAAATCTTTCCTAAAATCATAATAAGGTGACATATGGTATCCATTAATTTTTTTTCCTAATCTTGCCCCCAAATTTTTCCACATGTAATCATCTCATTGTTAGAAGGATTTTTAGGCTATTTAGTTAGGAGGATTAATCATTTCTCATAATAATGATAAGGAAAATGATTAACCCTCCTAATATAATAACCTAAAAATCCTTCTAACTATTAGATGAAGACATGTGGCAAAATCAGGGGGCAAGATTAGGAAAGAGAATTAGTGGATACCACATGTCACCTTCTTAGAGTTTTAAGAGGATTTTTAGTCTACTCTTTAGAAAGATTTATCATTTTCCTAATGATAAACATAATCTCAAACTTATATTCCGGAGAAAATTTCATTACATACCCCTGGGGTATGTCATATTATTAAGTTTCGCCCCTCTCGTTTTTTTTTATCATTACATACCCCTATGGTGATTTTTCGTATCATTACATACCCCCCATCTTAACGGACGTTTGTGAGTCTCCGTTAACCCTCTCACGTGCATACCACGTGAGGGTATTTTAGCCTTTTTCATTATAAAAATCTTCTTATTTTGGTCAAAGTCTGTCTTCTTCCTCTTCCCAACCCATTTCTTCCTAAACAAATCTATATGTATACATATCTAAACAAAAATCCAAGATATGTTACAGATCTATATCAATATACATACACAAGATCCATCAATTTATCCACACCTTTTTGTATCTATGTCCCAAATCTATATTAATATAATTACACAATATACACACACACACCATTTTTCTTTGACCTCTCTCTAATCTCTCTCTCTACCATTGTTTTTCCCATTATCTGCTACCATACCGTTGGATCCGGCAAGTCTCGTCTCCTTCAATCTTCTTTGTGACCGTTTCAACTTCGGGAAACCACCACCAACGATCTACCATCTGCCATATCCCTCTGGTACAACGAAAACCCCATCCTAACGAAACCCACAACAACCAGCCACCAATTCCACCACCACGCGCCTACACTTACCCACCAGCCACCTCCACCACCACGCGCCTACACTTACCCACCAGCCACCTCCACCGAGAACCACCAGCTCCCAACTACCACACAACCCCAAGCGCACCTCCACCACACCGGAAACCAAAAACGAAGTAAAAGGAATACAAAGAGAAACGAATCATCTAGGTTTTGTGGCTTATTATTGTTATTGTTGTTGTTGTTGTTGTTATTGTTATTATTAATTATATGTATTTTTTGTTGATGAGATCTAAGGTGGGTTTTGATTGAAAGTAGTGAATAACTAAAAGAAAATAGATTTGGAATCACTGTGACTGAAATTGATATCACTTTTGATTTGTATATGTATATAGAAGATTTTTATAATGAAAAAGGCTAAAATACCCTCACGTGGTATGCACGTGAGAGGGTTAACGGAGACTCACAAACGTCCGTTAAGATGGGGGGTATGTAATGATACGAAAAATCACCATAGGGGTATGTAATGATAAAAAAAACGAGAGGGGCGAAACTTAATAATATGACATACCCCAGTGGTATGTAATGAAATTTTCTCTATATTCCGTATTTAACCTGCATGAAATGTGTTATTTTTGGATCTAAATATCTTTCTATCTATTCTGTATATAAAACAGAAGTCCAATTTTAAAATATCTATTTATCGGTTATGGTTAGTTAGAGCCTGTAGATGAGGTTAGGAGTTGACATTTCTATTTTAACTCTTTTTACATAATTTTTTATTTTAAAAACCTTTCAGGATTTTTAGAAGTTTTTGGGGGCTGAGACTTATGATATCAAATGCATATCCAAACAGGGCTAATTTTTAAAATCTCCTTCGTTTCACGGTTAAACCAGTCAGACCGGCCGGTCCGGTCCGGTTTTCATAACCATGCTTTTAAGCTCCTAAAATCTTTTAAAAGCCATTGTCAAAAAAAACCTTAAATCTACAAAAAATATTTTCACATAATACACCTATAATACTTATATTGTTTAGTTTATTTAAAAGTGGAAAGGAAAAGAGAGGAGAGAGAAAATTATAAAATCCATTCTTAAAATTTTTTTAAGTGTGAAAAGGAAAAGAGTGGAAAAAATAAGAGGGGAAAATATAGTTTTTTTTGCTTCAAAATTTTTCCCCTCATTGTTGAGGTGAATAGGAAGGAAAATTTCCCTTCCTCTCTTTTCCTATTCAACCTTAAGTTAACTAAACAATAGAGTTGAAATTATTTACAACATACATTTTTCAACCCTTAAAATAACTACATTAACCATTTTACGCAATTACTTTTACATTAATAACCATACCGCCGCCGCCACCGCCTGTCACCGTTGTTACCGTTGTCGCATTGCGTGAATACCCTTATAGTCTAGAAATATTCGTTCTTTTAGACAGTAAATGTTTTTCTCTTTCTATGTTTCCATTCTTTGATTCTGCTTGTATATTACCTCCGTTTCACTTAAAAGTATTAGATTTTGAATATCTAAAGTATTTACCTTTTAACTTTGACTTAAAATATATTTTTGTGTTATATAATACTTGTTTAAAATTATATCTAATAAAATATATCTGAAACTCAATCAATCTTTATAGCTTTTATCAAGATTTATATATAACTAGTACTAATATCCGTGCGTGTTGCACAATTTACTCATAATTATTTTTTTTATATTTCAAGATATTTATGATAAACTTTATATGTATTTATAATAAAGGTTTATGACGTGAATAATAACACAACATCGAATAAGTAATAAAAAACTTATAGACATCAACAATATAATTATTAAAAATATGCAATGCAGACCTATCAATAAAAAATAATCTCAAGTGTTTGAGCTAACATTGAATTTTAAAAAGAAGGTATGTGTTCCCATGTTAAATTATGCACAAACAAATAGAAGGATCAGTTCGGGAGTGATATCCTTGGTGTCTTCAGTAGTAGCCATTATGTCTAACCATTGGTAACAAAAATTAACATATAATCAAGATAAACGTAGAACAAAAGCTAAATCAATCGACCTAAATCTAATAAGTTAATGTTTTAATCTCCCGAATCAATTAAATTTGAATACAATAACAATATAATAATCTATACTACTTAATAAAGCAAACAACCCATTTTTTTTAATAAACTTTTAAGCCTTTAAAATACCTATAATACCCCTACTTTTTCAAAAGCTTTTGTTTATAATTAACCTATATACCTAAAATACCCTTAATTAAATCTATTCCCCAACCCTTGAGAAAACTATACTACCATTTTTATATGAATTACCTTTATAACAATGATCATACCGCCAACACCACCCGTCGCCGCCAATACCACAACGTTACCACTGTTCCCACCGCATCGCGCGGGCTTTCGTTTAGTACTAATAATCAATATACCATAATCTACCAATATAATGTACTATTAATGACAGTGCCGGCTCTTAGGGGGTGCAGGAGGTGCCGGCGAGCCGGGAAAGAACTGAACTCGATAAACCGAAAACACAAGATTTTTTTTTTTTTTTTTTTTTTATATATACCCCACTGCGCCGCAGTGGGTGGAGAATCTCCCACTGCGCCGCAGTGGGAAATCTCGGACTCGGGTCTGGAAAAGCCCCACTGCGCCGCAGTGGGAAATCTCGAACTCGGGTCTGGAAAAGCCCCACTGCGCCGCAGTGGGAGGAAAGAAATTTTGGCCGTGGGATTTCACTGCGCCGCAGTGGGCAAAACCATCCCCACTGCGCCGCAGTGAGCATCAGCACAGCAACCCTAAAAACATCATTTCGACACCTGCTCAAGCTTGTAACCTTCGAAATTCAAAACAAACATCTTAAAACACAATTCAGAAACTGATATCGACTTCATTGACACATTTTAAACATTCATTACAACATCACCTTGTTTCGAATCCCATGAATACCATCAAATGGGTCATTTATCCATTTTGACACAATTTCGACCAAAATGCAATTTCACAAACTTTCCAAAAGCTTTACTCCTGGACTTTTACACAATTTTTAACAAAGGTATGACCATCAAATCCAAAATGTACCAAGAGCCATGAGGAGAGGGATTTCTAAGCCTCTAAACCAAAAGTTGTCATTCATCCAAGAATGACCTAGTACCTTCGCGTCTTCCAAAAACACTTCAAGCTCTAAACCAAGACTTTCAAATCAACAACACTAGTTCCTTCTTCCGGAACTACCTATAAAATGGTAAACAACTAAAATATAAGCAAAGGCTTAGTGAATATACTTGCATACATTTACGAATACGAAGGAGGGCAAAGTACAAGGACTTTCACATGTAACCTATAACATCGTCATGTCACATTTACATATTCACCTTGCACGCTAACAACACATATATGGATCCATATAAGCTAACAATCATGACTATCGGGATTCTTAGGTCCCGGAGGTTCTTAGGCCTCATTTCATGTCAACAATAGGGGTTCTTAGGCCCCGGAGGTTCTTAGGCCTCATCAATACTATGCCCCACATGGGCTCAACGCCAAATCAATTACCATGCTCGGAATATCCACGTCTCATGGTAATTGACCCAACGTATACATAAAGGTATGCAAATATACTCACCTCCTCCGCAACTTGAACCACAAAGCTAAAACGATAATGCACAACAAGCTTCAACCTATGATCATCACATAACATGTATAAGCATACATTCACACTTGACTAGCTCAACCTAGTCATACTCAATCACTAGCCTTTCTAAACCCAAAACCCAACCCATTTGTCATTGAGTTTCTTTCATCTTAAACAACAACATTAGGTAGTTCATCCTACCATTTCATCCACATTTCAAAACTATCAAAAATTCAACTTTTCACAATAACTAAAATTTTCACATGAACTCAACCATTTCATAATCAAACTCATTCATACAACTCAATGACAACTAGGTTAACTAAGGAATTGGGGAAACATACTCATAAATCAATTTCTAGCAAAATCCCCAAATTTGGTTCATCCATGAACCCTAATTTTGAAAGAAGGATAAAAACTAAATTAGGGGAATTCAATACCTCAACAACAACAATCCAAAGCAAGACTTTTAGTTTGAGAATCCTTCTTTCTCCCTTTCTCTTAAAAACGGCCACCACCACCCCACTTACAATCCCTAACTTTAATTTCTTGAATGAAGATTACTTGGTGGTGATTGTTATTATTATTATGATTTCTATTCTTGAACTTGAGAGGGTTACTCTTTGTTTTGAAGAAATGTGTGAAGGAATGCATGAAAGGAAATGGAAAGAAATGAAGAAGAAATGAGAAGAATAGGTGGGAGTTGAGGAAAATGGTGAATCATCAACAAAAGGGTGGCTGGCACACTATGGGGCTGCCACGCCCCATTCACTTTTTGGGTAATAAAATACCCGCTATCCGCTAAAGTTCCAACTAAATTAACCCCATTTCTAAAAATAAAATACTAGGAAATTAATTTAATGTCGAAACTATAAAAAGGGTTAAATTCTTTTTACCTTAAATCTCTGGGGTGTTACAACTCTCCCCCACTTGGAACGGATCACGGCCTCGTGATCCAAGCCATATGCAAAGACGGATAGTAAACTAGGACGTCACGCTCGGACTCCCACGTACAATCGGACATCTTACCATGCTTCCACAAAATCTTATAAGTCCTCACCGTCTTATTTTGTACCTTTCTAAGTTCTTCTTCAACTATGGCAATCGGCTCTTCAATGTAGTTCAACTTGTTATCAATCTCTATTTCATTTAATGACACATAAGAAGACTCATCGGCAAGGCATTTTCTAAGATGAGACACATGGAAAGTTGGATGAATTCCCGAAAGTTCATCCGGTAACTCCAAACGGTAAGCAACCTTGCCAACCTTGGCCAATATTTTAAACGGGCCAATGAAACGAGGACTTAGCTTCCCACGTTTTCTAAACCGTAGAACACCTTTCCACGGGGAGACTTTCAACAAAACACGATCGCCCACCTGAAACTCAATCGGTCTCCTCCTTTTATCCGCGTAAGACTTTTGCCGATCTTGAGCCGCTTTTAATCTCTCTTTGATCACATCTATCTTTTCGATGGTCTTTAACACTACTTCCGTGCCACCTATTTCTCTTTGACCTACTTCTCCCCAACAAATTGGAGATCGACATTTCCTCCCATACAACATTTCATAGGGCGGCATTTGGATGCTAGAATGGTAGCTATTGTTGTAAGAGAATTCCACCAAAGGCAAGTGAAGATCCCAAGTGCCTCCAAAATCAATTATACATGCCCGAAGCATGTCTTCAAGCGTTTGAATGGTTCTCTCACTTTGACCATCCGTTTGTGGGTGATAAGCGGTGCTAAGCTTGAGCTTGGTACCCATATCTTCATGAAACTTCCGCCAAAAGTGAGAAGTGAATCGAGTGTCCCTATCCGAAACAATGGAGACGGGCACACCATGTCTTGCTACAACTTCCTTTACATAAACCTTTGCCAATACCTCGGAGGACGACGCCTCACGAATAGGAAGAAACAAAGCACTCTTGGTTAATCTATCCACTACTACCCATATCGTATCGAATTGGTTTCTAGGTGTCTTGGGCAATTTGGTGACGAAATCCATAGTAATATCTTCCCACTTCCATTTGGGAATTTCCAAGGGTTGCATCATACCATAGGGCTTTTGATGCTCCGCTTTCACTTGTGCACAAGTCAAACACCTTTCGACATATTTCACCACATCCCGCTTCATTCCGGGCCACCAATATTCTACCTTCAAGTCATGATACATTTTTGTAGCACCGGGGTGAATAGAATATTTGGATTTGTGGGCTTCATCAAGTAGAACTTGTTTCAACTCACAAGAAAATGGGATCCAAATCCTCCCAAAACGTACGGTAAGGTCACGAGAATCCTTAGTGAAATATTGGATTTGACCTTGTATTCTTTCTTTCTTAGGATCTCGTTGCAAGGCTCTCTCTTGAGCTTCTCTAATTTGATCAAAGAAGTCATTGGTGATCAAAACCCAAAGGGGAGAAACGACTAAGGCATGATGAGAACTCTTCCGACTCAAGGCGTCCGCTACCACATTAGCCTTTCCGGGATGATACAAAATTTCGCAATCATAATCCTTCAAAAGGTCTAACCATCTACGTTGGCGATTGTTGAGATCTCTTTGCTCGAAGAAGTACTTGAGGCTTTTATGATCGGAATAGATAGTAAACTTGACTCCATAGAGGTAATGGCGCCAAATTTTCAAAGCAAAAACCACAGCCGCTAACTCCAAATCATGAGTAGGGTACCGTTTTTCATGCTCTTTCAATTGCCTTGAAGCATAGGCAATGACTTTACCTCGTTGCATAAGAACACAACCGAGGCCGTTAGATGATGCATCGCAATACACCACCATGTCTTCCAACCCATCGGGCAAAACAAGGACCGGTGCTTGACTTAGCCTTTCTCGGAGTTGTTGAAAAGCCATCTCTTGCTCGCTTTTCCATTCAAACTTGATATTCTTTCGAGTCAACTTGGTCAATGGGGAAGCTATTTTAGAGAAGTTTTGAATAAAACGACGGTAATAGCCCGCTAGACCAAGAAAACTCCTAATCTCCGACGGATTCTTTGGTTGCTCCCACTTCATCACCGCATTAATCTTGGCCGGGTCCACCATAATTCCCTCACTATTAACAACATGGCCAAGAAATTGCACTTCTCTTAACCAAAATTCACATTTGGAGAATTTGGCATAGAGCTTCTCCTTGCGTAATGCTTCCAACACCTCACGTAAATGAACTCCATGATCGGTCGAGCTTTTAGAATAAATAAGAATATCATCAATGAATACGATTACGGATTTATCAAGCATAGGGCGACAAACACGGTTCATGAGATCCATGAAAGCCGCGGGAGCATTCGTAAGACCAAAAGGCATGACCACAAATTCATAATGACCATAACGGGTACGAAAGGCGGTTTTTGGAATATCTTCATCACGTACCTTGAGTTGATGGTAACCCGAACGAAGATCAATTTTAGAAAAATATGAAGCTCCTTGAAGTTGATCAAATAAGTCGTCGATTCTAGGCAAAGGATATTTGTTCTTTACGGTGACTTTGTTGAGTTCACGGTAGTCGATACACATACGCATACTTCCATCTTTCTTCTTGACAAAAAGTACCGGCGCACCCCAAGGAGAGTTACTAGTTCGAATAAAACCCTTATCAAGTAATTCTTGTAATTGCTTCATCATCTCTTGCATTTCCGTTGGAGCCAAACGGTAAGGAGCTTTAGCAATGGGGTTAGCCCCCGGAATGAGATCAATTGAAAACTCAACTTGCCGTTCGGGGGGAATACCCGGCAAGTCTTCGGGGAAAACATCGGCAAACTCACTAACGATTGGAATGTCTTCAATAGATAAAGGTTTCTTTCCAACATTAACAATGTGAGCAAGGTAAGCATGACATCCATGAGACATATAGCGTTTGGCACGAGCAAAGGTACAAACAGATATAGAACGCTCCTTCCTATCACCATAAACTACCAAATCTTCGCCTTTGGAGGTCTTTAAATATATTGCCTTTTCATCACACGCGATCTTAGCGTTACATGAGCCCAACCAATCCATACCCAAGATTATATCAAACTCTCCCATCGGAAAAGGGATTAAATTGGCTTGAAAGAGTTCCGAAGAAATTTTGATCTCACACCCTCTATACACATCTTTCACTAATTCCATCCTACCATTACCAACTTCAACTTGCAAATTATTTTCTAGGCATGACTTGGACACAGGAATAGCGTGAATTACTCTAATTGCAACAAATGATCTATTCGCCCCCGAATCAAAGAGAATTCGCATAGGCACATTATATACAAGAAATGTACCTGTAATAACATCATCGGTGTTCCTTGCCTGCTCCACAGTTAGTTGGAAGGATCTTCCTCGTTGATTCCCATGAGTTTGGGCATTCTTCCTTTCCGCCTCCCTTCTTCTTTCTTCCAATCTTTCTCCTTCAGTCAACTTAGGGCATGAACTCCTCATGTGACCTTCCTCAAAGCATTTGAAACATACGATAGGCCTTTGAGGCTTGGACTTGCACTCCCGGCTCGTGTGTCCCGGCTTCCCACAAGTATAACATCCTTTCTCGAATGTCTTGCACATCCCCGAGTGATTCCTCTTGCATTTACGGCAAAAGGGGGTGCTTCGCTTATGTGAGTTATTACCAGAACTACCCTCCTGTCTAAATCTTTTGTTGGGAGAGTTCGTGTCTTCATACTTTCTTTTCAATTCACCTTCCTCCACCCTTGACTGCTCAATCTCATGATCCCTAGCCACATCCGCCAACATGGAGAAAGAATCCATTTGACGTAGGCTTATCCTCTCCCTCAAGTTCTTCTTCAACTTCATATAGAATTGCTCCTTTAGCAATTGGTCGTTCTCGAGAAATTCCGGACAAAATTGAGCCTTATCCAAGAATTGAGCACGAAATTCATTCAAGCTTAAATTACCTTGACTATCATTGAGAAATTCACTTCTCAACTTAGTCACTTCGGCTTCCGATCTAAATTCCTTGAAAAACATAGTCTTGAATTCGGGCCATTCTACATGATCTAAAGCTTCCTTCTTAATTGCTAACAATCCGTCCCACCATCTCTTCCCACTGTTCCTGAGCATACCAACCGCAAATATAACCTTCAAATGCGAGGGACATTGACTAGTGCGGAATGCCCCTTCTATCTCCGATATCCACCGAGTACAAATGATGGGATCACGATCACCGTGGTACTCCGGTGGGTGGCACACTTCAAAATCCCGAAAAGTGAACTTCTTCTTATAACCCTTCTCCCCGGTTACTTCCACCTCCTTTTCATCATTAGCCTTCTTGCCCTTATCTTGGGCATCTCTTTTCTCAAACTCCCGTTGCACATTGACCGCAACCTCTTCTCTAATCATTTGAGCAATGTGATCGTTCACCGCTCCTTCTAAAGTTTGATTCAATCTTCTTAATAAAAGAGGGGTATACTTCTCCAATGCTCTCCCTATTTGGTCCGAGATATCCATACTACCCTCGGCAAATATGGGCTCTTCTTCTTCGTTTTGTTCGTTGTGCTCGTCTTCGTCATGATGAATATCGGCCATACTATAATAATAAGAGTAGATAAAACAGATTTAATCACGCAACCTATCTATCTCTACGACTAGAAGTCAGAACCCATGACTTTATACTAAACCGTCCCAAGGTTTGATGCCGTTAGTTTATAAATTTATTAGTATTTCAACCACAGTAAGGCCGGCTTCTTATTGTGCTTTAAATACTAACAAATAGATAATCTAACATTATCAAACACATTTTTCAGTCCCATATAAAATTTCGGTTACCTAAGGTCGAGTCTCAACTAAGGTTTAAGTCTAGGCACTCTCTATACAAGGGAATACCTAAATCCCTTAAACCCAGGCTTTGATACCAACTTGAAAGAACTGAACTCGATAAACCGAAAACACAAGATTTTTTTTTTTTTTTTTTTTTTTATATATATACCCCACTGCGCCGCAGTGGGTGGAGAATCTCCCACTGCGCCGCAGTGGGGAAATCTCCCACTGCGCGCAGTGGGAAATCTCACTCGGCGGGTCTGGAAAAGCTCCCACTGCGCCGCAGTGGGTTTTACACTCTCCCACTGCGCCGCAGTGGGAGGAAAGAAATTTATGGCCGTGGGATTTCACTGCGCCGCAGTGGGCAAAACCATCCCCACTGCGCCGCAGTGAGCATCAGCACAGCAACCCTAAAAACATCATTTCGACACCTGCTCAAGCTTGTAACCTTCGAAATTCAAAACAAACATCTTAAAACACAATTCAGAAACTGATATCGACTTCATTGACACATTTTAAACATTCATTACAACATCACCTTGTTTCGAATCCCATGAATACCATCAAATGGGTCATTTATCCATTTTGACACAATTTCGACCAAAATGCAATTTCACAAACTTTCCAAAAGCTTTACTCCTGGACTTTTACACAATTTTTAACAAAGGTATGACCATCAAATCCAAAATGTACCAAGAGCCATGAGGAGAGGGATTTCTAAGCCTCTAAACCAAGACTTTCAAATCAACAACACTAGTTCCTTCTTCCGGAACTACCTATAAAATGGTAAACAACTAAAATATAAGCAAAGGCTTAGTGAATATACTTGCATACATTTACGAATACGAAGGAGGGCAAAGTACAAGGACTTTCACATGTAACCTATAACATCGTCATGTCACATTTACATATTCACCTTGCACGCTAACAACACATATATGGATCCATATAAGCTAAACAATCATGACTATCGGGATTCTTAGGTCCCGGAGGTTCTTAGGCCTCATTTCATGTCAACAATAGGGGTTCTTAGGCCCCGGAGGTTCTTAGGCCTCATATGTCAACAAAGGGTTCTTAGGCCCACCCAGGAGGTTCTTAGGCCTCATCTCATGTCAACAATAGGGGTTCTTAGGCCCAGGAGGTTCTTAGGCCCCGAGGTTCTTAGGCCTCATCATGTCAACAATAGGGGTTCTTAGGCCTCATTTCATGTCAACAATAGGGGTTCTTAGGCCCCGGAGGTTCTTAGGCCTCATCAATACTATGCCCCACATGGGCTCAACGCCAAATCAATTACCATGCTCGGAATATCCACGTCTCATGGTAATTGACCCAACGTATACATAAAGGTATGCAAATATACTCACCTCCTCCGCAACTTGAACCACAAAGCTAAAACGATAATGCACAACAAGCTTCAACCTATGATCATCACATAACATGTATAAGCATACATTCACACTTGACTAGCTCAACCTAGTCATACTCAATCACTAGCCTTTCTAAACCCAAAACCCAACCCATTTGTCATTGAGTTTCTTTCATCTTAAACAACAACATTAGGTAGTTCATCCTACCATTTCATCCACATTTCAAAACTATCAAAAATTCAACTTTTCACAATAACTAAAATTTTCACATGAACTCAACCATTTCATAATCAAACTCATTCATACAACTCAATGACAACTAGGTTAACTAAGGAATTGGGGAAACATACTCATAAATCAATTTCTAGCAAAATCCCCAAATTTGGTTCATCCATGAACCCTAATTTTGAAAGAAGGATAAAAACTAAATTAGGGGAATTCAATACCTCAACAACAACAATCCAAAGCAAGACTTTTAGTTTGAGAATCCTTCTTTCTCCCTTTCTCTTAAAAAACGGCCACCACCACCCCACTTACAATCCCTAACTTTAATTTCTTGAATGAAGATTACTTGGTGGTGATTGTTTATTATTATTATTATGATTTCTATTCTTGAACTTGAGAGGGTTACTCTTTGTTTTGAAGAAATGTGTGAAGGAATGCATGAAAGGAAATGGAAAGAAATGAAGAAGAAATGAGAAGAATAGGTGGGAGTTGAGGAAAATGGTGAATCATCAACAAAAGGGTGGCTGGCACACTATGGGGCTGCCACGCCCCATTCACTTTTTGGGTAATAAAATACCCGCTATCCGCTAAAGTTCCAACTAAATTAACCCCATTTCTAAAAATAAAATACTAGGAAATTAATTTAATGTCGAAACTATAAAAAGGGTTAAATTCTTTTTACCTTAAATCTCTGGGGTGTTACAGCCGGGCCCACTCCCCTCGAGGGCCCACTCCTTTCGAGATAGATAGACATATATAGATGTATGTAACTATGTATACATGCCAACTGAGATCTCGGCGAGATTACAAAACGTGACCAGCAAAGAGTGTATTTGGCTAGCTGTTTGCATTTTATACAGAGCATGGATCTGCTTTGAAAGTGAAGAAATTATAAGAAGGTAGGTGGTTTGGTCATAAACACAGAAAAAAGATTAAGAATTTAAGATGGTTTTTTTCTTTTGCAGCAGACGGAGAAGAAGATGGTTTGCCAGTATGGGATGCAAGTCAAATTATAATATTTTAGTTAAGGGTCAGTGAAGATAAAGCTGGATGCCACATATATATTAGAGTTAATTTCACAAATCGTCCTTGTGGTTTTACCAAAAAATCACGTTTCATCCTTTAAACTTCAAAATGACACTGGTAGTCCTTTATACATGGATAATAGTCACGTTTCGTCCTTTAATCTAACGGATGATGGTCACGTTTGGTCCTTTAATCTAACGGATGATGGTCACGTTTCGTCCTTTATACGGTCGACTAAAGGACGAAACGTGACCATTATCCGCGTATAAAGGACTACCAGTGTCATTTTAAAATTTAAAGGATGAAACGTGATTTTTTGGTAAAACCACAAGGACGATTTGTGAAATTAACTCTATTATTATTATTATTATTATTAATTATTATTATATTATTAATAAATAATAAATTGTTAATGAAACCTTGAAGGTTCCAACCCTTCAATTTCGTTTTGTCATTTGAGTTTTTGGTATTATAATTGTATAGTAGATAATAAAGATAGTGAATTGGGTTTGATTATTAGTTGTTTCAGAGTTTCTAAATTATTTAGACTTTTTTAGTTTTTTACATATATTTTTATATTTATATATCAACATTATTTTATTTTAGAGGTTCACAATTTAATCTCGAGCCGGGCTCTGAAAATTTTCTATGTTTTCGGAGACGGCACTGATTAATGAATCCTAATATCCCATACGTACGCATATGAGAAGTAACTTTTTCAAAACTCCCATCATAATAATTAACTTTGTGATACCAATAATGTTCGATATCATACATACATACATACGTGCAACATAAGTTACATGGTTTGTATGATTCATTGGAAAGAATTAACATACGGTATAGTATATATTAATCAAAATAAGAAAAGAGTTGGAGATTGACATAAATAAGCAATAGAACTTTAGAGAAGAGTTGGAGAATGATATAAATAGGTTTTTTTATTATCTATATTACCTTATAAAGCAAGAAGCCCTTTTTTTAAATCTCAATTAAATAATTGAACTACTAAATTACCTTTTTTTTTTATTCACTAATATAAACATCTCTACATAATATACATATAATACCCTTAAATCTCAACCATTCATTTCTCTCTCTCTCCTCAAATCTCAACCATTCATTTTTTCTCTCTCCTCCATAAATCATTTTATTCCTCTAATTCATTCAAAATCTTTTATCTCAAAAACCGTATATCGATAAATTATAAAATTTGTATGGGTGTTCTTAAAATTCCATGCTCTTTCATTAGAGATGTCATTCGATATACTTTCGACGAATTTTTAAATTCGAGGGCGGAGCCCGTACGGCTAAGACATTTGGCTATCATACTCTATGACTTGACCTATCACCCCACCATCTCACCGCCGCAACGCGCGGGCACTATCTCTCGTTGTATATAATAACACTATCTCTCGTTACATACCCTTGGGGTATACCATATTATCAAGTTTCGCCCCTCTCGTATTTTCGTATCATCATATATCCTTATGGTGAATTTTTGTATTAGCATTAGCCCCTCACCCCAGCGTTCGTTTGTTGGTCTCTGTTAAGTCTCTCATGTACATAGCACATGAGGGTATTTTAGTCTTTTTGTCTATAAACACCCCCTTTTTCTTCCTTATCCCTTTTACCTGCTACTCTCTCCTCTCTTTATTATCCAGACCTTGTAATCATCATCATTAACATCAACAAAACACATCTAACAATACAACAATTCCAACTAAAACATAGCATTAAAATATTTATAAATCAATATCAATATTAGTATCTATATACACAAATCAATATCTATATGAGAATACGAATCACCAAATTAATATAGTATCTATCTATCACAAAACATATATTCATCAAAACACCACCAAGCCCATTACTCTCTCTCTCTCTCTCCCTATGTATATCTAGATCTCTATATCTACTGAAGAATATGGGATCTGTTCATATTAATATATATCTAAAGAAATTCCATCGATTCCATATCCATATTTAAAAGGATCTGCCATTCCGCCCCACACATCTATACATACATACGTATATATCTCTCCATACCTATTTCATCATCTTTTTTCTTTTTAATAGCAAGAACTGATAGTGTCGAATCTTCTTAAAAGGGTGAATGAAGCTCGGTTGGGGGTTTAATCTCCGGCGAGGGGCTAACGGTGCTGGCGGTGGTTGGATAGTGTTGTTATTGTTGTTGTTTTTGGTTTTGAACCCAGGTAAAGGTAAAGTGTGTATATATGTATATATATATATATATGTGTGTGTGTGTGTGTGTGTGTTGGTAAAGTTAATGATAGATTTGTCGGTGGTGGTGGTGGCCTGATTATGGTGGTGGAGGTGGCTTGATTTATCATTTATGTCTCTATTTTGTATTTGTGGTTATTTGATCTTTATGTTTGAAAATTGATGGATTTTTGTTTAGATATGTGTGCATACATATAGATTTGTTTTGGGTAAAATCTGTTTTGGTTTGGTAGATGAAGATGACAGTGTGATTTGGGGAAGAAAGACTTTTATTTTGAAAAGACTAAAATACCCTCACGTGATATGCACGTGAGGGGGTTAACGGAGGGAAACAAACGGCCGTCAGAGGGAAGGATATGTATTGAAGTAAAAATTCACCATAAGGATATGTAATGATACGAAAATACGAGAGGGGCGAAACTTGATAATATGGTATACCCCAGGGGTATGTAATGAAATTTTCTCTAATAATTAAAATGATACTTGTCGTTTAATATAACGCCATGTGTCATTTAAAGGAGACTACAATCCCGTTTTAGTTTATTGGTAGATAGAAGTAAAAATATTCAAAGTGAAAGTTAAATATTGAAGACTTAAAATTTTAATCAATGGAAGAGAAGGAGTATTTGTTTGATTAATGAAATTAGTCAATTCAAAAAGAAGTTTTTTTTTTTTTTTTTTTCATTCTTTATTAATCTTTCATCCCAAACGCCAAACACCTCCTCGGGATTGAATATTGACTAAATTTCGTATTCCTCAAAAGGCGATTGACCTTCTACACATGAATCAAACCTGGCTATTTTGTTATTATCTCTAGTGTTTTCTGAAGAAAAAATATAGTTTCCATCATGGTTCATTGGTTCTCATATATGATATATCCCTAGTTTACCTAGTTTTGGGACAATTAAGACAATGCTATAGCTTAATTTGAAGTCTCAAACTGGCCGGAATGAAACTTATAAAATTGGGTGACAGAATTCCCGTATGTTAAGCCGCAACTGAACCTTCCGACAAAAATCACCTGTCGGCAGTCGCAACTTCACACTCATACGCCCTCAATAATAAGGTATGTATCTACATGTCCAATGTGCTACTAATATTTACTGTACAATTTAGTCCATCTGTGCTTGATTATTCTCTTTTCGAAAAAGAAAAAGCCTTCTTCAACATATGGAAGTCAATGAACTCTCCATGGTTTAAATTGTTTTAGCTTTTCTAATCATATTAAATATGCATTGATCTTTAGTGGCGGAGCTATGGAGGCCAATGTGGTCGTGCATACCCAACAATGTCTATAAAACTCTATATGTCTAGTATTATTTTTATGTATTAAATTTAGTCCAAAGTTAATTGGCTTTCCTAACAGAATATATATACACTTAGATTGTAAACTATTTGGCCCTTCATACCTAAAATCCTAGCTTCGCCGCTAATTGACCTACCTTAGCTCAAACGCCATCAATGAGCAATAATCATCTCTATTGTGACCTAGTGGTAATCAAAGCATCACGGATGTCTCAAAAGAGACCGGAGTTCAGCAAAACAGTCTAGCAAACCACCAAATACTAGTTAGGCTTACCCGGGTGTTCTAAAGAAGAATCCCTCCCCGTATAGCTCACATCACATCAAATAGAAGAATGTGTGACGCGTGTGTGTGTAGTTGATGAGAAATAACAAGGCCTCTAAAATCTATAAGCCGGCCCTAATAATAATGTTCGAGATGTTGGGCCATATGCATCAATGAAGCTGAATACAGATGGGTGACATCTTCTTGTTGGTGGATGCCATGCATAAATGTTGGTTGGGTCCTTGTGCCATGCATCATTTAAGTTTTTAACTTAAGTGTTATTCCAGTCAGTGTTCTATTGCTCCAACATGGCCGTATTCATCAACCACGTACTCTTTAGTTTGTTACTCAATCTCTTTTATAAACTTTGGTACCCATATATATATTTTCTTCATACTTTTGGGTAACCTGAGGAATCCTACCGGCCTGAATCGACTTTTTTTACATGGCAGGTTCCACCATGATCTATGTTACCGAGCAGATTGATGTTCTATTAATGAAACTATGTTCAAATTGTTAAATCAGTTATTTTCGATCCATTGAATTGGCCGAACTTTTTATTGTTTGATAATTACTTACCAGCCAACACTCCACCCTTTGGGGAGCAACTGGAGATTCGATCTAGGGCGGGAGTTTTGTTTTCCCTTTCTCTTTTAAATTTCCTGGCCTACAACCAGTTGTAGCTCTATTACCTGTATCCCAGTCTCCGTGTCTCCTACAATAGCTTCACAATCTTGATAATTTCTACTGCCAAATTCTGAAACTCATATGGAACAGGCTCACAGCTGCAAGGTCATTAAGATAAATAGGTGTTCATGGAGACGTCATATGTTGGTCATAGGAATTACTTTAAGGTTATTGATCTAGAGAATCCCTTTATAGCTTGCCTTCATAGGTGGTATATTAGGTTGAAATGGATATATAAACATATACACAAGAAAAAGAAAGACTAAAGTAGTAAACATATAAGCTACTATTATGCTCCTCAAGTTTAAGCTCAAAAGTCAAACATGCATAGCTTCAAAGGGATTGTCATAGTCTTTGCAACCTGACCTCCGAAGCAATAGATTTGTCTCCAATGCTTGATATATTTGTCATTTGAGGTTCACTACATATGCTGAATTCTTGTGAACATAGTGCCTTAATAAGGACTTGACCATTTAGAGCGTAGAAGTGTCGTGCTTGACTAAGGAATAAAGATATTTAATTTCTTATTCAGCTTTAGGAAGCCAATCAGCTCTGAGCCAAACGTCTCAATTGGCAATAGTGGCGTAGTAACTTTAGAACCATGTATCTTCAGCAATTAAAACCATTAAATGTCGAATGTAGACGTGCTTATGTGCATAAGTAAATGAGTTCCACAAACATAGCAGTATAGTTGAAAGAGTGACTAATCACTATAAACAGGGCTCTAAGATGAAATTTTTTAAGTCAACACAAAAACTAAAATACTAAAACTTTGTGAGCACTTATTAAATCATCAACGGCTGTCTTCATGATAAGCTGATACTTGTTTAATACCCACTTCGAAATAGCTTAGATTCCTACTAAACACAATGTGGCTAAATGTGGCACGATTAGCCATTTCCTGTTCATAGATAGTGCCAAAATTATTGCTTTTGACTTCTTTTTTGGGTTATTTAATTGAAAATACTGGTGTTTCATTATCGTATTTGCACACACTCTCTTTAAATAAGTTAGTGTCAAACTACTACTCAATTCCATCTTTTTCTGTAAGATATAAAATACCAAATTTCTGAAAAGTCAACCCCATTGCGCAAGTTTTAACTAGAATATGGTCAAACTTAACTGAGGGCAGTATATCCATTTTGTGCTATAGGGCGCTTTTAATCAAGTGCATTTTCTTCAATCCATAACTACAAGATTTATACTTGTAAGTTAACTAAGGATTCACAAATTTTGTAGTTATGATCTTTGTAGCAATGGGCAATTTCTTTATCTCTTTTGAAATCTTCACGTGATACTTTGATCTTAGTGATATCATTCCCTTGGCGTAAATGCTCTGTGGGGGTCACTTTGAAGGACTTTTCTGGAAAATGGTCACAGATTTTGAGTCTGTTCTCACTCACATGGTAGTGCCCTAAGACAATTGAACATAGCAGGGTGATCTTTTAGGAAGGGCCAATCCGGTGTTAGGATTTATCTATCATTCTAAACCTTTTGCTTGAATAGTTTCTCAAGAACTGTTTTGTTCTTATATATTGCTATATAAATACAGATATTTTTCATAAAATTACCTTGTAGGTTTTAAAACTATTTGGGTATGTTAGGTTTTAATACGATTCGGGTTATATAAAGATTCATAGTGGATCTCTTGCTTTCTATATTGTGGCCATTAAAATATGATCTGGTCGGGCACTTTTCGGTCATAAGTAACCAATATTGCTTATCTAGCAGTAGCACTATCAAACCTTAAACAAATGCACTGGTTAAAGCAGCCAGTCTTTCTCCTGCTTTCCTTACATATAAATTCATAATTTGTATAAATAAGTAAATAAATAAATATATATTGGGATGAGGAGAAAAGACATGCCTCTTGGAGAAAGTCAAGATGTACATGTTTGGAGTTAATTTATTCTAATAGAATCTTAAGTTAACATGTTTGAAATCCCTAAATATTGTTGTTAAAGTTGGCTGGTTATCAATATGATAAATTTCTGGTTATGCTCACCTTTTTTCTTATACTAATGTACTTTCTGAACACAACTTTTTTCATTCTTTGTGCTATCTTTCTTTTGTTCTAAATTTTCTATGTAACTATTTCTTTTTGTTCAATGATCAACTTTTTTTATACCATATGAGGAGGGTATCTTTTATAAAGTCTTCCATTTTGTTTCCTTTCCTTGATTCCTTTAATTGGATGATTACTCATTAACCAAGAAGCATAAATTTTAATAGGGATGAGCATAGGTTGGTTTTTGAACCAAAAACCAAACCGAAAATTAGGTTTTTGGTTTGGTTTTGGTTCACTTTTGGTTTGATTTTGATTTTATGTTTGTTTATTTATTTTTATATAATCTGAACTCTTCTGAGTTAAAAAAAAATATTTAATTGTTTAAAAGAGTATAATAAAGAAATCCAAAACATACAATGATTTTACTTAACTATTTGTATCTTTTATGCATTTTATATAACCTAATCGATTTTGATGTGTATTTTCACCTAAAACATATAATTGATATCGTATTATACACTCACAAAGCATACGGATCAATATATCTACTAAGCATAAGCAATAAAAGGATATAAATATAAAACAAATTAACCAATTATACAATATATATTTTTGGTTCGGTTCGGCTCGGTATTTATAGATCAGTTTTTTCATACGAAATCAAAAACCAAACCAAAACTTCCGGTCTTCAAAATACCAAAACCAAAAACTTTTGGTTTTCTTGGTTTTCAGTTTTCTCAGTTTGGTTATTCTTCACTAGTTGGTTGTCTCAAGCATTTGAGGGGCTTGAAGAGAAATCCTCAAATGAGGCCTTTTGTTGTGTTTATATAGTATATTACAATTACACATTTTTTATGTAAGTTCCGGTTTTGTCCTGTGAATCACCTTGTTGTATTGCTAACTGGTGAATGAAAATGGCAAGTTATGACAAATTTATAGTATAGGTAATGTAAATAAATACATGGGAAATAGCATAAGGCCAGAGCCTGATGACATGGACTATGGAGAAAAATAAAAACAGAAAGCTTGCTTAACTGCATAGTTCTTACAGGATCTGTAGTTCTTTGGCGGCGGTGTGTCAAGTAGGGAGAATTCTTGCTTATAAGTTATAAACCCCAACTGTTACAGTCAATGGCCTATGTGAGATTCGCCTAGAGATTTACGAAGCGTATTTACCTGAGTTACTGCTTATCAGCTTGAAAAGATTAGTTGTTCGGTAGCATACGGCCAAACCTTAGTGACTCGGAGGCAACTTATATAGTAATTAGTAAGCTATAGATTTATAGGAATACCAACCTGAAGATTTTTAATGGAACCCACAGCTAGCTTGTAGACTATGTGCAGTGTGATAATATAATCACAATTCTTGATTCAGATTGGTTTGGTGTATTTATTTAATCTTATGAACTAAAAAGCCAGCCGAAAATCATCATACGTAACAAGAAGATTTGGTTTGTAATGATCTGGTGTAGGCTATTTTAATAAGCACACTTTTAGAATGTCAATTAGTAGTATGAAATGTTTATGATGAAATAGTTGAAACACTTACCTAAGAAATAGCAATAGTCACTAATGTATGCAATTTATATAGCCTCACATTAAAGTGGCTACACTTTGAATTTGATATAACAATTAAAAAAACAAAATTGAGTGACAATGGATGTCTATATAAGTTCATGTATCCTTACAAATGGCCTCTACCAACATCACTAGCTCATTTTCAACAAAAATAAAATGGCAGCTGTCACAAGGTCTTGGTTTTTTCTATCTCTTGTTCTGCTTTCGGTTATAATCTCAGAAGCCCGCACTCTAAGAAACGAAGGGGGGTTGATGGAAAAGGCAAGAGAAATATTACAGGAAAGTACTCGTAGATATAATATGGAGGAACAAAGTACTCATTATAACGTAAACAGGAGAAGCCCTGGAGGTCCTGACCCTAAACACCATTAGCATCATTGGCCCATAGGTTACTATTCTTAGTGATTGGGTCAATGCCTGATATGATCAAGTCAGATTTCACACTTAACCTTGTTTTGCACCGATGTATGGCCTGTAATAGCCGCCATCATTTTTGGCTATAATTTGAGATGTAACTTAAGTTTTCTGAATTCTGAGCGTTATAAGAAATTCCTTTTCTTTTATTTGTTCTTGGTCCTTTTAGAGCTTTTGTTGAATGACATGCGAAAAGATATAGGCACCAATATACTTTGGTCGTTTTCACTTTTTAGCACACATGTCCAAATATTATAGTATAGTCTAACCAATAACTAACAACCTACAACTGCTAAACACAGGACATTTTCGGCATCTCCTTCTATTAGTGGTGGTCCATGACCATATATATATATAACATGGATGGGTGCCCTGCTATATTGGCTTTTACCTTTTGGTAAAGTTACGTACTTGTGTAGATGTTGTTTAACTGCATGAATTGATTAGTTAAATGATACTTGTTCTTTTGAGTATTTTTTTTTTGAACGGCGAGTTAGTTGCTAGATGTCCCAAGAATCCACAGTGGCATTTCAACGGGCAGTATGTGGACCTCGAACTCATGCTCCACAAGCTACACTCGTTGACTGGTGATGGGATCTCACAAGATCCTTTAACGAGAGTACGTGTCATTATATTTTCCAATTTGTCATTATTACTATAAGGGCATCCCACTCTCCTACTCCAGGTCTTGCTCCACCAGTCCCCACGGCATATCAGTTAGTCTATTACATCGTTAAGTGTAAAGAAAAAACCTAGTGGCATTTAGTCTTGTTTCTGCCAATGACTATGGGTCAACTTCATATGCTCCATGTACCCTCCTCTCGTCCTCTAGCTAGTTAGGATAAATGACTGAAATATCAATGCATATTTTTTTATACAGTTGCACCATAAAATTTTTGTATTTTTTGTTGATATGCTTGACCAGTAACTTTCAAATTTGGTACACAGATAATGTTTAAAGCTCATTGCCACATGTTAAAAGCTTATTGATATATCTATATCTAATTATCTCTATAAAATAAATTAAAGAAAGTTGATGAACAGCTGGAAAAATCCCAACTCCAACTCCAACTCCCTCTTCACTCATCAGAAAACAATTGCTAACCCGGATTCCAACCTACCATACATAAACAGCTACCATAAAAATGGTGGGAAGAAGTAGCCATAAAAATTTGGAGAAAAATTGTTGGAAAGTAAGTGGTTATTGGATTTTCACTGGAGAAGATGACTTTTACCTGTTGGTTCGTTCAATAGATCACCCAAGTACCATTTGTGTAGAAAGTTTGAAAGTTCGTTGGCAAATGTCAATACAAAAGTTATGGTGACACCGTAACTAAAGAGGAAAGTACATTGCATTTCAGGCCTTGATCTGTTCTAAATATGCTCACAATGTCCAACTCGGGCATATTAGATAGATTTATGTGTCCAACTCGGCTGCATAGATGAACGTAGACTTGCTAGCATCTGTATATGTTTAATAATAATATAATTGCAATCAACGTAATACACAATACCTTAAATATACATCATGTCTAATAGGAATGATATGTATATATAAGTATCCACAATGATAAAAAGTCTTTAAAAGTTTTTTTATTTTGACACCTCATTGTCCATTAACTTAAACCTATTAAAAAGTTATTACTTTCAATGGAAAAGCTTTTTATAAATATGTATTTGGAAAAAAGCTTTTTGGCAAAAGGTTGAGAAAGCTCAACCTATTCATCAAATAAGCCTTTTAACCCAATGACATCAACCTATTGTAAAGACTTTTTTTCTCAAAAAAGCTTTTCATTAAACACCATTGGAGATGCCCACTCTCGGATATATGAATCTACCACTCTCGGATATATGAATCTACCCACTCTCGGATAACATTCCTCTACCTTTGGTCCCACGCTATTAGTTAATTATTTGTTGTTGGGTCACTTACATATTTAATTTGCAAAAGGTTATCTTAAACTCATTATTACGTACGAGAGATAGTGCCCGCGCGTTGCGGCGGTGAGATGGTGGGGTGATAGGTCAAGTCATAGAGTATGATAGCCAAATGCCTTAGCCGTCCGCCCTCGGATTTAAAAGTTCGTCGAAAGTATATCGAATGACATCTCTAATGAAAGAGCATGAAATTTTAAGAACACCCATACAATTTTTATAATTTATCGATATACGGTTTTTGAGATAAAAGATTTTGAATAAATTAGAGGAATAAAATGATTTATGGAAGAGAGAGAAAAAAATGAGTGGTTGAGATTTAAGGAGAGAGAAAAAAATGAGTGGTTGAGATTTAAGGTTATTATAAGTATATTAGGTACAACAACAACAACAACAACAACAACAACAACAACAACAACAACAACAACAACAACAACAACAACAACAACAACAACAACAACAACAACAACCACCACAACAACAACAACAACAACAACAACAACAACAACAACAACAACAACAACAACAACAACAACAACAACAACAACAACAACAACAACAACAACAACAACAACAACAACAACAACAACAACAACAACAACAACAACAACAACAACAACAACAACAACAACAACAACAACAACAACAACAACAACAACAACAACAACAACAACAACAACAACAACAACAACAACAACAACAACAACAACAACAACAACAACAACAACAACAACAACAACAACAACAACAACAACAACAACAACAACAACAACAACAACAACAACAACAACAACAACAACAACAACAACAACAACAACAACAACAACAACAACAACAACAACAACAACAACAACAACAACAACAACAACAACAACAACAACAACAACAACAACAACAACAACAACAACAACAACAACAACAACAACAACAACAACAACAACAACAACAACAACAACAACAACAACAACAACAACAACAACAACAACAACAACAACAACAACAACAACAACAACAACAACAACAACAACAACAACAACAACAACAACAACAACAACAACAACAACAACAACAACAACAACAACAACAACAACAACAACAACAACAACAACAACAACAACAACAACAACAACAACAACAACAACAACAACAACAACAACAACAACAACAACAACAACAACAACAACAACAACAACAACAACAACAACAACAACAACAACAACAACAACAACAACAACAACAACAACAACAACAACAACAACAACAACAACAACAACAACAACAACAACAACAACAACAACAACAACAACAACAACAACAACAACAACAACAACAACAACAACAACAACAACAACAACAACAACAACAACAACAACAACAACAACAACAACAACAACAACAACAACAACAACAACAACAACAACAACAACAACAACAACAACAACAACAACAACAACAACAACAACAACAACAACAACAACAACAACAACAACAACAACAACAACAACAACAACAACAACAACAACAACAACAACAACAACAACAACAACAACAACAACAACAACAACAACAACAACAACAACAACAACAACAACAACAACAACAACAACAACAACAACAACAACAACAACAACAACAACAACAACAACAACAACAACAACAACAACAACAACAACAACAACAACAACAACAACAACAACAACAACAACAACAACAACAACAACAACAACAACAACAACAACAACAACAACAACAACAACAACAACAACAACAACAACAACAACAACAACAACAACAACAACAACAACAATCTCCGATCCAAGATCCAGGAGAAAAGAGCCGTTAGAAGGGGAAGAGATAGAGCGGAGAGAGAGAGAAGAGAGAGAACCCAAGAGGGATTTCAATTTATACATACAGTAGTATGTTAAATTAGTGATTTGGTAGAGATGTTTAAATTAGTGAATAAAGAATAGGGGTATTTTGGGTAGTTCAAATCATCTTTTCTTAAAAAAAAAAAGGGCAAAATGCTTTATAAGATAGTATTAGATATTAGATTAAAAGTTTTTTAGTTCAAGATTATCATAATCTTCATCTTCTACCACCACCCACCCACCCACTGGCCATCACCACTGACCTCAACACATGAGGAATTTATGATTGTATAAATTAAAAGGCTGAAGGCAAAACCAGATTTTCTTTAGAAATAAAGGAAAAATCAAGGCAAAAACAAAAACAAGCATACATTTTCATTATTTTTGTGGCCAAAACTATAGAACATCAAGGATCAACAATTAGAATTGCCATGTTTCTGTGAGAGAAACACGGGTCTTGAATAGCTTCATTTGACTCACTTGTTATTGCCAAAACGCGTCAAGTCAAGAGACATAAACTGTGCATATTGGATAAATATTGTCAAAAAATGATGTTAGTCAGAAAATAGTCCAGAAACTGTAATTTACCCTTCAATAAGGCAAATAGGTACATATAAAGAAACATTTAGGACTTGGTCATTTTTTGGTGCTTGACATGTAGTTAGTCCAAATCAGATTACTGATAGAAAAGTAGTTAACTTTCTGGCTGAGTTTACTACCACTCTCTCTTGCTCGTGTTGTATGCCTTTATACGTAGGTTTGCACGTGTATGAGTATGACAGAGAAAAAGAGAGATCAGGATTAACATACAAAAGATAATATAGTGGAAAATTTCAAAAACAAAGAACTTTACGCGACGCAAATTGTCATTATCCAAAAAGAGGACAAATCAAAGAATTCGATACATTCATGTTAGTTGAAAATGACAAATTGAAATCATCATCGAGTAAAGGGTATTATGTCTTATATGTTTCATGAGAAAGGTGAAAAAACAAAACAAGAAGAAAACAGAGAGGATGACTAGATGATTAACTAACACTTGCCTCTCTTATGACATTTGTTGAACCAGGAACTAAAGTGACTAATATTATTACTAAATACACACCATTTTGTTGTGTTTCTATATTAGATCATGGATCTTATATTATGCTGATTACACTTATACTACATATACTATATAGCGTCATTCCAATTGGATAGTCAAAGAGTTATCTGTTTCGATAGTTTCCTAATTGGCAGGGTCGGCATCACACCTTTAAGCTCTATGTGATTCTTCATCATGGAATGATCTTACCATCCACTAACAACTTTTTGTCTCTTCTTCTTCAATCCTCTGTATAAAAGCCACTTGTTCTAGTTCTTCAAAGTATCAATCTTCTTTATCTTTGCAGCTATATATATATACACCCGTCCATGGCTAAATTAACCCGTCTAATTTTTGTTTTACTATGTATAACAGGAAGTTTGTTGATATGTGTTTCAAGTTCAAAAAGGGCGTTTGTTTTGCATGATATCGATGACATGAAACTTAGAGAAGATACACGTAATATCCTGAATAGACACGGGTTTGATCAACCATTGTTGAAGTATTACTGGAGGAGGGCCATGATGGAGAATATCCCGGCAAGACTGGCTCCTGGAGGTCCAGATGCTCATCATCATTAAGTGAACTTGTGTTCATACATTGTGTCTTTTTGCTTCCTTTTTTTACAGCAAATCTACTCTACTCTGAAACTACCCCAAAGAATTCTAAAATCACCCGTGTCAGAGATTCAACCATGGACTTCTTCTCAATGGGCAAGAGCCTGTACCAAATGGGTTAACTTCACATTACCATGTCTTTTTGCTTTTTATGTTTGTCTTTTGCTTGAAGATTGGTAATTAGATGAAGGAATCGAAACATCTTGTCAATTTTGATGCTTAGCAAATATTTATCTCTTCTGATAATTGTAAGTGTAAATATATGCTTTGCACTTACAAGAAATCAAATTTTGTTTTGTTTGGCAAACTAAGTTTTACAAATGGAAGTATGGGTTCTAATTATCTATATATGTAATAACACATGATCATAAGTTGCATATAAGATAAAAACTACATGCATTTTCTATGAGATTTACAAAAAGAATTAATCTCCTTTTTTTTACGACTTACAATAACACTTTTTTGTATCTCATCTAATTACGTATGCGAATAACAAAATAAAAAAGATAAACGATGAACTCGAGTGATACTTAAAAGCAATATGTGTTATTGCATCATGAAGTCCAATTCTATTGGTCTTGGCTCTAAGTTAATTAACTTAAGTAGCGTTTAGTTTTAAAAACTTTTTTTTACAAAATAAAAGTTCCAGCTATTTCTATCAAAACAAAGGTTAAGATAACAGAAGTTTTTTATTCAAAACTAAAAGAATTAAACTCCTTAATCTTTGAAAAAACTTGCACCAAACACACCCTTACTCGTATGTCGTATGTATATGTTTGGATGTACAATTTGTTACAGATACAAACAAAAATTTATATGTACACAAGTTAGTTATATAAATGGAAAAAAAAGTTACTTATATAGATATTCTATAGAAGTAATAGATAAAGAAAAATATGATTTACAATAAGCATATCGAGAAACAATATAAGTTAAAGAAATTTTTTTTTTTTGAACGTTCGTGTCACGGGACGGCTAGCCGTTACATCTATTTGGGCAGGCAGTCACTAGCGACCGATCCACGAAGTCAAGGACCACATGGGAGGGAAAACCCACCAATTTAACCGCTACAGAAGGCACGACGTTAAATTGGAGGTAAAACCTCGCCTGCTCAGACTCGAACCCTGGTCTCCCAGGATTCAAGCATCATTGCAGGACTTCGGAATGCCGCTGGGGTTTAAACCCATTGGCAAGTTAAAGAACTATATGAAAAAATAACTAATGATTAAAACATTTAATAAAAAGATACACTTTATGTATATGCAAAGAACCATATAATAAAAGGGAAAATTACATTTTCAATTCAAGTTAGACTAATCATTTTACTGACCAATATACCTTTTAACAAGACAATATCTTGACCGATTAACTTTTTGGAGGATGGGCCCAAATAATACTTAATACTAGGTTAATTAAATCAGAATTAAGCAAAAAAACACGTTAGTTTTAATGTCACATCGCTGCAATTAAAGATAATTTAATAAAGATATGGTCACAATAACCAGATATTCATACTAGTTGGTCAAGTTTGATCGAATACTACTCCGTATTATTTTCTTCATTCGAGCGTCTCCATGTTTTTCTTGCAAAGTAAAAGAGAGAGAGAGAGAGATAGAATTGTAATTAAACATATCTTGTATTGCCTTTTTTCCATATACAAAAAAAAGTAAAGTAACTCTCAATGCTGTCTTCCACGGGTTTTGGGACCATGACCTCTGTTTCCAGGACTCTCAATGCCGTCTTCCACGGGTTTTGGGACCATGACCTCTGTTTCCAGAGGCAAAAGCTCCAACCACTAATCCAACGCAGTTTTTTTTTTCCATATAAAAAAGACTGCCTTATTTAAAAAGGGAAATGATAAATGTACCACATAAATTGATAAATATACCATAATGTACAAGCTTCACTGCATACTGTATAAATATGTGATGCACAATTATGGTAGATTCATTAATTGTTGTGGTACAAATATCAGCTCCCATTTAAAAATCATATTTTTTATGTAACAGTGAATGTATTTATCCTCTCAAATGATGTCTAAACTTAAAATCTCTTAAGATAAGGAAATTAGCTTACTTTTAAGTGATATGAACTAATAAATTTAATGAATTTACGACTTCAGTATTAAACACCCAAATATAAAAATCACCACATGAGCTAATTGAGTAATCTCAGTTACTTTGTTGCATTATTTTCAATCATGTTTACCTTTTAATATCTTAAATGTAATTAGTCAAATTACCACTATATGAAATTGTCATGTGATCCTATGATATAATCTACTTTTGCAATCCTATGATCTAATCTTTTAAGAACGAAAATGATCCGTATAAATGTATACGAGCATTGTACCCGCGCAATGCGGCGGCGGTGGGGAAGACGGTCTAGTGGTGTCGGTGATGGTACTATTGGTGGTGGTGGCGGTGTCAAGTGATGTAGGTTGATATAATTGTGATAGTGGAAATTTTTAGAAGATAAGAGTTTAAAATGTTAATTATTAAAATAAAGGTTTAGAGTGTAAATTAATTCATTAAGGGCAATTTTGGTATTTTATAAAAACTCTTTCCATAGTGGATGTTTATTAAGGGTAATTTAGTAATTCCGTATGTAACTATTGTGTAACTATTTCTAAAAATGGGGGGTGTGATAATTTTTATAAAAGAGTATAGATAATCCCCAATCTTGACAACCTCCGATTACAAGCTCATTGTTCACGAATATGAACTTAAAAGCCTGGTGTAACAGACTTTGAAACATACATTAATATATGTAAAACGTACATATGAATTTAGTATTTTTAATATTACATTCTTGTTGTTAAACATTCATCATTAATCACCCCTCAGACTCATAGTTTAGAGCATAAGGTGTGGTAAATACTGTTCAAGACAAGCATGGACGCTAAATTAGCATCAAATCATTTTTCCATCGCGCTAAAAAAACCACCTTGATCTTTCTTATATTTCATCTCCATCTCATGCACTCATTTTAACTCAGCTATACACACCCTAATCGAGTTATTCTGTGAGTTTTTTTTAAATAATTTCTCCAACGCCTCCAAATTATTTACCAAGTATATTTAGCCTAAAGCTCTTGTGAAAACGTCAAAATTTCTAATTATGATGACATCTTAGTGGCAGTTAAATCAACTAACAAATAAGTTGAAAAAAATAAGGAGAATCATATATTCCCTTCCTAAAAATCAAATTAACATTGTAACACCCGAGCTAGGGTTCGAAATATCACGGAAATTAAATAGCGCATGATGGAATTAATGTAGGCAATCTTAATGAAAATAAGTGAATTTGGTGAATCCAACAAAATAAGTCAATTATCCATACAAAATGCACAAGGAGCAAACGACCATCAAAGTTTACAAAACAATCATCTAAAGATGGCTATCGATCCTAAGCATAATGCAAAAGTGGGCATATGAATCCTTGATCCATGTAAGTCCAAGCCCGAGTCAAAAGCTAGCAATCAATCATGCATCACGTCCTTGGTTCACCTGATTACCTGAAAAGTGTACTATCAAGTCAACACGAGGTTGGTGAGTTCGTAGTAATGGTTCACAAGGAACCATCGTCATCAATCACAATATGTATAAGTAAAGGCAATGCATAACTTACAAGTAGCCTTTATGCGTCACAATATCAATCACATCAAGATTACAAGACGTAAAGTAAATGCGTATAATAAATGAGCACAAGTGATGTCAATATCAAGATATGTGCCGTAAGCATGATAAAGTCATAACGCATATCATAAGTGTGACCATCAAGTCATCAATGCAACGATACTCACATGTCATCCCAATGAACAATGTGGCATCTCAAAATCATCGGTGTATATATGTCTATATACCCGGGGTCCATGTCCGTCTTACAAATGCAACGATACTCACATGTCATTCCAATGACCTATGTGGCATCTCAAAAACATCAAGTGTATACATCTATACACTTGGAGGTCCATGTCCGTCTCACAAGTGTCCATATCAATACGTATGTATGTTTGTCTCAATCACAAGTCCGTCAACCATCAAACCAACTAATGCAACAAGTACATACACTTCGTACGCCTTTACAATTAAAGAATCATAGATGCTTATATATAGGGTCACCCGCAGCCTTCCCACCACATCTACAACTCTTTAATGGTATCGTCGTCTTTCATGTATGCACTACTATCCTAATTATAACAATATATATCACAATCATGTGCGAAATCAATCAAACGTGTCAATCAATCCATCAATCATTCAATCAATCAAACAAACAACTAATCACATAAATGTACACTTTCCAGCCCGAATCTCAAACGAGTAGGGAGCTACGGAACTCACCTTGATCGACAATGAGAAGTTAAGATTGATTTATAGTCGAGTTACAATCGTTCAACGTTCACTTCACGTCCACCACCTATAATTTTAATATACATATTCATTAATGTACAAGTCAAAACCCTAATCGTGTTTTAATTGAGACTCAAGTCATTTGAAAGGTTCCCGGGACTCGACAACGTCATTAAAGAAGTCGATAGGTAGTTTGTAATGATTTAAAGTCGTCTCGTGTTTCCAAAGGCTATTATTAATTTTAATGCACATATTATTATATTAGATCAAAACCCTAACTAGGGCTCCCTACGTGTTTCACAACTTTGAGTGCTTCCCGGGGCTTATATATCATAATAGAAGTCCAGAAACGTTTAAGACGAAGCTAGACTCGATCCAAGGACACGGGTGTGCATGCTGGACAAACAGGAAAATTCATTTTGTTGGTCAGCGTCTTACACGCCAAAGATGGCATCTCACACGGTGGGAAAAAGTGAACCAGCGTAATGGACGGTATAGATCACCGTAAGAGACGGTCATCCAGAAAACGAACCAGCGTAAAGGACGGTGATGCCACCGTCTCAGACGGTGGCTTGGTTTGTGCAGTTTCAGCGTTTGGTTGGCGTAAAATAGGAGGTAAGGTTTTTAGTTTGAAATTGCGAGATACAGCCCACCGTCTGATACGGTAGAACCACCGTATGAGACGCCACCACCGTTTCATACGCCACCCAGGTAACGTGTTAGACGTCCAGCCATCTCCAGGCCAGCGTAAGCCACGCCAAGCTTGGCGTCTGGGACGCCATTTCTGGGCAGAAAACGTGCAGCAGGAAGAACAAGGGAGGAGGTGACCAAGAACCAACCCAAACTCGATTTTTAAGCTCAAAAATGACTTAATAAGTTCAAAAACCCGTTTTGTAGCATAATTGTACCTTTACAAACTTAAATACACTTAATCTATTACATAGATCCATTTCAAACCACCCAAAAATCTCCAAAATTACTTTGACCCATTTCAAACCCTAGTCACAACCCTAATTTCGATTAAATGACAATTTGAGCTCAAAATCGGCCAAGAGACAACAAAGGGACCAAGAAGGAAGTTGTTTACTACAATTGCATGAATTTAAATCAAGAATACTTACAATTTTTACTACCAAAAGTTAAAATCCGAAAATGAGCTTGACAATGTGATTCCTTGCACTTTTAGTTCTAAATTTTCGATATAATGAAGATATGATGATGATGATGATGATTCTTGCTTTAATTTGACTTAAAACAACATTAAATGATGTAGGAATTAATGAGAGAGAGAGAGAGAGATATGTGTTTGTGATGTTCTTGCATTTACTTAGAGAGAGAAGAGAAAGAGATAGAATGAGTGTGTGGTGGATGGGGTGCAAGGGTTTGGAAGGATAGGGTTGGGTGGTCATGGGGATGGGTCTTGGGTTTGGTTCAACCCAAAGAGGATCCACTACATTTCTAGTTAATTAAATCGTAGTTAAGTATCGTCTAGATCAAACATGTCGGCCAATCGATTCCGTTAAACACATATCACGTCATAAATTCATATAAAGGCTTTCAATTATATTACTAATCATAATAGTTAGTCAAATTACATATACGGTCAAACGGTCAAATATAGCGGATGTTACATCATTCCCCCGTTAAGTGAATTTTGTCCCGAAATTCAACAAATACTAATTACTAAATAAATGTGGGTACTTAGACCTCATATGGTCCTCACGTTCCCAAGTGAACTTGGCTCCACGTCTAGCGTTCCATCTAACTTTAACAATTGTGTAACGTTTATTCTTGAGCTTCTTGACTTAACGGTCTAAGATCTCCGCCGGCTCTTCAACAAAATTAAGCTTTTTATCGACTTGATCTCGTTCATGGGCACATGATGAGTGGGATCCGCCAAACACTTGCGTAGATTGCAAATGTGAAATACATCATGTACACCACTAAGTTCTTGTGGTAATTCTAATCGATAAGCCACTTTGCCATCCCGTTCAAGAATCTTGAAAGGCCCAATATACCTTGGCCTGAGTTTGCCTCGTCTCACGAATCTTACAACTCCTTTCCATGGTGACACTTTCAAAAGTACATGATCACCAACTTCAAACTCTAATGGTCTCCGTCTCACATCGGCATATTTCTTTTGTCGTTCACGGGCTAATTGTAAGCTCTCCTTGATTTGAGAGATCACTTTTGTTGTTTCAACTACAATTTCCGGCCCGATTAGTTGACTTTCACCAATCTCCGCCCAAGCTAGTGGGGAATGACATTTCCTACCATACAACTTTCTAAAAGGTGCCATTTGTATTCTTGCATGATTTGTTGTAGGAGAACTCTACCAATGGCAAATGATCTTCCCAACTACCACCAAAGTCAATAGCACAAGCCCTCAACATGTCTTCTAGTGTTTGTATCGTTCTTTCACTTTGTCCATCCGTTTGAGGATGAAACGCCGTGCTCATGTCAAGTTGTGTACCCATTGCACGTCGAAAGGCTCTCCAAAAATTTGAGTTAAACCGGGTATCTCTATCGGAGAGGATAGAAACCGGAACTCATGTTTAGACACTACTTCTTTGATGTTCAATCGGGCCATGGTATCAAACTTATCGGTTTCATGAATGGCCAAGAAATGAGCCAACTTCGTTAACCGATCCACTATCACCCAAATCGTGTCACGGCCACTTCTTGTCTTTGGTAACTTCGTTATGAAGTCCATTGCAATATGTTCCCATTTTCACTCGGGTGTCACCAGTTGCACCAACAATCCGGGTGGTTTCTTGTGATCGGCTTTCACTTGTAAGCAAGTAAGGCACTCACTCACATATTTAGCCACATCACGCTTCATGCCCGACCACCAATAAAAATCCTTCAAATCAAAATACATCTTATCCGATCCGGGATGGACCGAATAAGCCGATCGATGAGCTTCATTCATGAGAAATGTTCTTAGATAACCGAAAATGGGAACCCAAAGCCTTTCAACCAAATATAGCCCGTTGTCACCTTTTCTATCAAATTGTTGCTCCATACCATCCAAGTTTTCATTACCAAAGTTCTCCGGTAGGGTAGCTTGTATTTGGGCTTCGATGATTCGGTCATGAATATTTGGCCCTACCGTGAGACTCATGACTCTAGCCCGCCTTGGCTTAACCCTCTTTTTTCAACTCAAGGCATCGGCCACTACATTAGCCTTGCCCGGATGATAACGGATATCACAATCATAGTCACTAAAGAGTTCAAGCCATCTTCTTTGTCTCATGTTCAATTCACTTTGATTAAATATGTGTTGGAGACTTTTGTGATCGGTGTAAATCACACACTTTGTGCCATAGAGATAATGCCTCCAACACTTCAAAGCAAACACAACCGCCCCCAATTCTAAATCATGTGTCGGGTAGTTTTTCTCATGCACTTTAAGTTGCCGGGAGGCATAAGCAATGACTTTGCCTCTTTGCATAAGGACACAACCCAAACCTTGTCCTGAAGCATCACAATATACCACAAAATCTTCAACTCCATCCGGAAGGGTTAGGATAGGTGTATCACACAACATATCCTTAAGAGTTTGGAATGCTTGTTCTTGTTTCTCGCCCCATTCAAATCTTCTTTCTTTTTGAGTCAAGAGAGTGAGTGGTTGTGCAATTCTAGAGAAGTTTTCTATGAATCTCCGATAATAACCCGCCAATCCAAGGAATTGACGGATCTCAGATGGTGTTTCGGGTCTTCTCCAATCCTTGACCGCCTCGATTTTGCTTGGATCCACATGAATACCATCCTTGCTCACCACGTGACCAAGAAAGTGGACATTCTCTAACCAAAACTCACACTTGGAGAATTTAGCATACAACTTATCCCTTCTCAATAGTTCAAGCACTTCACGCAAGTTCTCGGCATGTTCTTCCTTCGTCTTAGAATAAACAAGTATGTCATCAATAAAGACAATGACAAACTTGTCCAAGAAAGGTCGACACACCCGGTTCATCAAATCCATGAACATCGCCGGTGCATTAGTCAACTCGAAAGGCATAACGGTGAATTCAAAATGGCCATACCTTGTACGAAAATCCGTTTTAGGAATATCATCTTCATGTACCCGGAGTTGATGATAACCCGAGCGAAGATCGATTTTGGAAAAGTGCTTAGCACCTTGAAGTTGATCAAAGAGGTCATAGATTCTAGGGAGGGGATACCGGTCCTTCACCGTGAGCTTATTCAACTCCCGGTAGTCAATACACATTCTAAAGGACCCGTCTTTCTTCTTGACAAAGAGAATGGGAGCACCCCAAGGAGATTGGCTAGGACGAATGAAACCTTTTTCTTGGAGTTCTTTAAGTTGGGTTTCTAGTTCTTGCATTTCGGTTAGAGCTAGTCTATAAGAAGCTTTAGCCACGGGTGCGGCTTCGGGAATAAGATTGATACGGAAATCAAGTTGACGAGATGGAGGTAATCCTGGTAAGTCATCAGAAAAAACATCGGGAAATTCACAAACAATAGGAACGGTCTTCAATTCTACCTTTGTGACGGTAGCACTAAAGACTTTAGAATTTGAAGAATCTGATATTTCGCCTTGAACTCTAAGAATTTTATCGTTAGACAACGGTATTTTGACAACTCTCTCACCATAATCAATAACTGCATTTACTGCCGACATCCAATCCATACCCACAATAATATCAAAGCTCCCAAATATCTAAAAGCATAAGGTCGATAAAGAACTCGACATCGTTTAGAGTCAAAATACAATCACGAAGTATTTGACTAAGTTTTTTTAGAGCACCATTTACCATTTCTATATCAAGCACATAATTTAGGGCACACGGATTCACATCAATCAAAGGAACAAAGCTAGAGGAAATAAGTCTAAAATCGGCTCCGGAGTCAAATAAAACTGTTTCATAATGACCATTGAGAAGAAATGTACCTGCAACAACATTGGGATCATTCCGGGCTTCATTTGCATTGACCGCAAAGGCTCGGCCACGGGGTTGCACTTGGTGGCCTTGTTGTCCTCGGTTTTGGTTAGGCCCGGCAATTTGAAGTTGGTTGGGGTAGACGGCTACTTGAACTTGTTGTCCAACCCATCGAGGACAATTGTGGCGATAGTGATAAGGACTACCACATTTAAAGCATGTACCCCTTTGTTGATTGGCACGAGGAGGAATAGCTTGAAGATGGGCTATATTTTGTGGGGCCGCCCTCGGCGCCCTACAATCTTTGGACAAGTGTCCAAGTCGGTTACAAGAGAAACATGTACCACATTGAATGTTGGTGGGGTGGTGCTTGTTGCATCTTCCATAAAAAGGATGAGGTTCCAAGTAAGTCTTCTTTACCGGCTCCACCGCCGCCATCACCCTACCCCGATTAGCATTCTTGGGGTCAAAGCTCCCCATCTTCTTCGCCCCACTTGATTCCGCCACTTCTTTCCTCTTTGATGACTTGCTCAACACCCCACTTCTCAACAAATCTTCGGTCACACTACCGGCTCGGTTAATAGCCTCGGCCAAGGAAGTATGCATGACCGAGTTAACAAGAGATCGGACTTGTGGAGTCAAGCCCAACACAAATTTATCAATGGCCTGGGGCTCGGGATTCACTAGATGAGGGACAAGGGTAGACAAATCTTGAAATCGTCTAATATAGCCCTTGTAATCGGCCCCGTCCATTTTAAGATGGACAAATTCGATGGTTAAATTTTGGAGTTCATAAGGAGGGCAAAACTTCTCCTTCACCATGTTCTTGAAATCGGCCCATGTCAAGTTATAGGTCTGACCCAAGGTTACCTCTTGGTTCCACCAACTTAAAGCATCATCTTTGAACATACCGGATGCATAAGAAATCCGGTCATCATATGTGCAATGGCTTCTTTCAATCACCGCCTCGATTCTCTCAAACCATCTTATACAATCCGTGGGGCCACCTCTACCATCAAACTCCGGTGCCCCATAATTCTTGAAATCTTTGAATTGATAACCTTGGCGGTACACCCCATGTTGATTAAACATGGGAACATAGTTATCAACTCCCACCGGTTCCTCCTCTTCACCTACCACAACATGAGATTGAGCACCCTCATTATTCACATTTGGGGGGGCTTCAAAATTTTGAGGCTCATTGTGTGGTGCCCCATTGTTTCCTTCAAGAGTTATCGTGACTTGGGCAACTATAGTTGGCATGATATTGGTGACCGTTTTAGAGATCACCTCCGCCAAGTTCAGCCCGGGAGCCTCACCACGACCTCTACCTCGGCCCCTACCTCGGCCTCCACCACGGCCTCTACCTCGACCTCCTTGAGCTTCCGGTTGAGGCTCTTGTGTGGTGCCCCATTGTTTCCTTCAAGAGTTATCGTGACTTGGGCAACTATAGTTGGCATGATATTGGTGACCGTTTTAGAGATCACCTCCGCCAAGTTCAGCCCGGGAGCCTCACCACGACCTCTACCTCGGCCCCTACCTCGGCCTCCACCACGGCCTCTACCTCGACCTCCTTGAGCTTCCGGTTGAGGCTCTTGAGAGTTATCCCTATAGTTTGTTCCGACTCTCCTTGGTCTCACCATTTCTATAAAACAAGTGACACGTTGACCCGATGGTTAGTCTCAAAATGCTCACATGTTAGTCACACAAGTAGTCAATGCTCTCATGTTGATATAACATACATAATTCATATCATAATACTAAGGCAAATATACTAATGTTCTAAGGGGAATTTATTATCCATCATGCCAAGTTCACTACAATCGCTTATCATCAATCCAAGTACTCATGTTCAACACATCACACAATCCAAGCAACTAAAACAAGTGGTTCAAAGTATAATCCGAATCCGATATGCTCTCTAGTTATTGACCAGGTTTGTATACAGGTGATACCATCGCCTTTCCCTCCACCCAATCAACTCCCATTAAGCATATCAGTTCCCTATTATACTCTAAGCCAACATGTGCAATCCGTGATGTCATTAACTTGCATATAACACGGGTGACCATAAAATAGTTGATCAGGCTCTTTTAGGGTTGCCACAATGTTATACTAAGTTAATGCCATAACTTCATTTTTCCCTAAATCATCAAACTATCACCAATCAACAACAAAAATCCATCTCAACCACAATCAAGTTCATATCAATGCATAAGTTGACCACATTGTACTCATCGCACGTTCATCACATTGTACTCAAGTCATCACATAGCTGGTCTTAACTACGAACTCACAATGTACACCTTTTAAGGTTCACATAATTCACGTTGCACACAAAATTCCTAACCATGCATGCTATATGAAGAGTTTTAACTTAAGCTGTAGTCTAGGTCAAACCGCCTAATTCTCTACGACCACGCATGGGCCACCATTCTATAACACCCCGAGCTAGGGCTCGAAATATCACGAAAATTAAACAGCGCATGATAGAATTAATGTAGGCAATCTAAATGAAAATAAGTGAATTTGGTGAAACCAACAAAATAAGTCAATTATCCATACAAAATGCACAAGGAGCAAACGACCATCAAAGTTTACAAAACAATCATCTAAAGATGGCTATCGATCCTAAGCATAATGCAAAAGTGGGCATATGAATCCTTGATCCACGTAAGTCCAAGCCCGAGTCAAAAGCTAGCAATCAATCATGCATCACGTCCTTGGTTCACCTGATTACCTGAAAAGTGTACTAACAAGTCAACACGAGGTTGGTCAGTTCGTAGTAATGGTTCACAAGGAACCATCGTCATCAATCATGTTAGGACCAGTTTCGCTGAAAACTGGCCAGTCTCCAGTTGCATCTGGAGACCAAAAGATTTGTCCAGAAATATACGAAGTCCAGTTGCAACGTACAGTTAACGCAACTGAAGACTTCCTCTAGTTGAGATCTGACCAGATATGAAGACATTCCAATTGAAGTTGAAGACAACAAGTGGAAGATAGAGAATGACAATGGCAGCGAAGCCCAGTTGACATTCTACTCAGATAGAAACTGGAGAATATCAGTTTAAAGCCTTTACAAAGCTTTACACTGATTACGAGGAAGACCTTTATGCTTTATGTGTCTTTAACCGGACAATAGAAATTGTCTATGTTTAAAGTACAAAAGTACATAAAGCAGGTTGAATAAAGTGACTTTATGTCATACTTTATACATCATTTAATTGGAAGTCGTATTGCTTCCTTAAATGCTCTCAACCATATTTGTACGATGAAGTTGGAATCCCAATGACAACTTTATCTATAAATAGAGGTCCTTGCACAACCAAGAAAAGAACTTTTGCATATTCAGACAATTACATTTTCTTGGTGAACTTGTGCAATATTCTCTCAATCACAAAAAGGAACATTTCACAACTTTAAGTGTTTCGATTGTTTAGAGAATTTCCAAGTATTAGATCGATTGTATTTCATAGGTTGTTAGGATATTTACTCTTTTGTATTATCTTGGTTCCGCAACAACCTTGTAATTTATTTAAAGATAATAAATAAATTACACTTGAAAAATACATATCATCTCACCAATTTACATTACTTGTATTGCATTGTTAATTACTTATTTATTATTGTCACCTTAATAAGTAATCTAACCAAGAACTTGGTATACATTCACTGCAACTGGTCGTCTCCAGTTCAGTGTCTATATTGCAAAGTCACCCCACCATCGACATAGAGGTGTCTTCAGTTAGTACCATCTAGTGAGTTGGGACTTACAAGTGGTATCAGAGCAGAAGGCTAATATACTTGCCTAGATCTGCTTAGATGACTACTACTGAAGGTGGGGATGGTTCTGGTCAAGGTGAAAACCCTCATGTTAATACACCACATGTTCAAAATGTTAATACCTACCCTCCTCCTCCTCCTAATGCCCCTAACCATGTCCATGTTCACTACTCCAATACTCCTGTTCCTAAATTTGATGGAAACAGTGAGACCTTTGGAACATGGAAGGCCAGAATGCTCTTGCATTTTGGTGGGATAGAGAGGTATATGTTAAAAATCCTTAAGGATGGACCATATATACCCATGTCTCTTGGGGTTAGTCCTCTTCTAGATCCTACTGGAAGAAGAGGCAGCAGAGAAAAGCTCGAAGACCATTGGTCTGATGAGGATCGCAGACTGGTTGACCTTGATACCAGACTGAAAAACATGATCCATGGAGCCATTCCTGAAGATCTAATTCCAACACTTGTGTTGTTCCCCAGTGCCAAGGCAATGTGGGATGAATTGGTTATTCAATTTGAAGGAAGTGATGACACTATTGTCACCTGAAAGGTTGCCCTGAACAAGAAGTATGAATCCTTCTTTGCTCTTCCCAATGAAAGTTTAACTGGTACTTACACCAGGTTTACTAGCCTCATTAATCAGTTGAGAGGCTTGGGTGTTGAGAAAGATAAGGATATTCTTCTTGAGAAGTTTTGTGATATTCTTCCTTCCAAATGGGAAAACATGGTTCTTGTCTTAAGACAAGGTAAAACCCTGCACAGTCACACTCTTGCATCGCTATATGGAACCTTCAGATTTACTAAAGATAATAATGTAGCAAGACTGGTGGTTGAGAAGGATGCCATGAACTATGCCCAGAGTCCCAAGGTTGCTAGTATAACTGAGCGACCTTGTGCTGCCTTAATGTCTGCAGATAGTGTCCAGTCACACTCAATGAAGGAGATGTTAAACAGTTTCTTGAACTCTGGCCTGACCACTGAAATTAGTGATGGTTGTGATGAAACTGACGATGATGATCTGGTAGCCATGATTGCTAAAACCTTTAATAGGTTTAAGCATAAATCTAAATGATTTAATGGCCCAAACAATGCTTCCAGCTCCAGCTCTCTGGATAAAGCCAATCTTACCTGCTATAAGCGTAGTAAGAAAGGTCACTTTATGAAGGAATGCAGATCTAGTCAGATGAACAACCAAACTGGCCCCTCTGTCCCAAACTTCAATTGGCCTGATGATAGCTATAAAGCCAAATATAAGAAGCTTAAGGCCCAGATTGCCCTCCTGTCCATGGAAAAAGAAAAGAATCAGTGCATGATGGCACAAACTGAGGGAAAGTGGGAGTACTCTGATGACTCATCAGTTGATGATGAAGAGGAAAGGGACATGTGTTTCATGGCCTTGGAAGATCAACAGCAACACGTGGCAAAAGATGATGTTATCACTGGAAGATGGGTGGACATCATTTTGAAAAAGGTATGTGATTATGACAACCAGGTTGATCCAGAACTGAAACTGGACCATGCTGAATCATTAAATGGTGATTTAGTGTTTGTGGAAACTGTTAGAGCAGACAGTGAAAGATATCTGGAAACTATCCTAACTGAACTGAACAATGTTAAACTACAATTAAATGATTTACAAAGTGTCCAGTTGGCTCTCAAGGAGTCAGTTTTGAAAATTGAGGCTCTTGAACTTGAAAATCAAAAATTAAAATCTAATCTTGAAAAAGAACAAATGATTATCAAGTCGTGGGTAAAAGCATCTGGAAAGAATTATGATGCATTTTCTAGAACAATTGATGCCCAGAAAAATGCATGGAAATCTGGAGATCTTGAGATGGCAGCACTCATACCAGATCTTCATGCCTTGCCTCCAGCTCTTAGGGTTGAAACTCCATATGACCAGCCCACAGATATCAAAACTGAACCCATTGAGACCACCCCCGTTGAGGTTAAACCTGGAGCTAATCAGGCTAGAGCTCCAGTTAAAAAGGCTACTGGTGAAAAGCCTTTACCTCAAAAGTCCAAGGAGCCCAAGAATCCTAAGAGTAAAACTCCAGCTGAACCTAGGTCCAAGGTTCAGCAGCCTACTGAAAATGATGTTTTGTCAAGACTGGAAAGTCAACTCCAACTTTTGTCCAGGCAGGTTCAGAGTTGCACTGCCAGAATTAAAAATCTGGAAGGAGCCTCGTCTCCTCCAGTTGAAAAACAAAATATCAAAACCCCTTTGAAACAAAAACAAAAAATTGCTCAATCTGGAGCTAAAAATGAAAAGAAAAAGGGGAACAAATATCAAGTACCAATCGTTTTTACTCCTGCACCTGGAGCTGATAAAACAGCTCCAGATACAGCATCCAGTTCTACACCACAACAATCAACTGAGACTTCTGTAGTGAAGTCCAGTGAACCCATCAAGAAAAGATGGGTTCACAAAAATAACTAATGATTTTTGTGGGTGTGCAGGGCGATCGTAAAAAGAACACCTGGTATCTGGACAACGCTACTGGCCGGACTATGACCGGATGTAAGCCCCTGCTGGAAGAGTTCACTGTCCAAGATGGACCGGCAGTGACGTTTGGTAATGATGAAAATGGAAAGACTGAAGGATATGGTGTGCTCAATAACGGATAGGTCGAATTCAAAAGAGTTTCATTTGTGAATGGTTTGAAATACAACCTGATCAGTGTAAGCCAACTTTGTGATGATGGCTACAGAGTTTTGTTCGATATTGCTCAAGGCACCATATTTAACAAGGATTGGAAAGTGGTGATGGTTGCACCAAGGAAGGGAAATGTGTACATCATGGATATAGAACCCGCTCCAAAAGAGCAATGCTTCTATACCAAGGCTGATGAGGAAACCAACTGGTTGTGGCATAAGAGGCTATCCCATCTTAATTTTAAGAATATTAACAAGTTGTCTCGCAAACAACTGGTGGATGGGATACCTCAGATTTCTTTCAATAAAGAAAAGCCATGTCCAGGGTGTGAGATGGGCAAGCAGAAAAGGGCCAGTTTCAAGACCAGGCAAAACTTTAGCATCACTGAACCTCTTCACATGCTACATATGGATCTGTTTGGTCCAGTGAATGTTCAAACTAGAGCTGGAAAGAAATACACTCTAGTTGTGGTTGATGAATTCTCCAGATACTGCTGGGTGGTATTTATCAGATCAAAAAGTGATTCACCTACTGAAATCATCTCTCTCATCAAAAGAATTGAGCTCAAGTACACTTGAAAAGTTTGTCAGTTACGAAGTGATAATGGTACTGAATTTCAGAACAAAGTACTTGAAACATTTTGTAATGACACTGGCATCTCTCAAAACTTCTCATCAGCACACTCTCCAGAGCAGAATGGAGTTGTGGAAAGAAAGAATCGCACACTGATAGAAGCTACCAGAAGTATGCTATCTGAATCAGGTCTTCCACCAGTTTTTGGGCTGAAGCAGTTGCAACACTTGCCACACCCAAAACCGGTCAGTCTACATCAAGAGACACAAGAAGACTGCCTATGAAGTACTCAGGAATCGAAAACCAAATGTTGGATATTTCCATGTATTTGGTTGTCCAGTTTATATTTTAAATGATTCCAGTCAGCTTGGAAAATTTGATGCAAAAGCTGATGAAGGAGTATTTTTAGGCTATTCAGATATTCGAAAGGCCTTTAGAGTTTATAATTATAGACTCCAAAAGGTTCATGAGACAATTCATGTCACATTTGACGAATCAAATGATACAATCAACAAGAGACCAAGTCTTGATATCTCTCCAGTCGTTCCATTGAATTTTGGTGAAACTGACCAAGTTCATCAGTCAGTTGTTTCACCAGAAAATGCTTCCAGTTACAATCAACTGGAACCAGTAAAGACAAAGAAAACCACCAGTGACACTTCATTTTATCCCTCCATCAGTTTCAACTTACCACAGAAACTGGTGATTGGATCAGATGTTCGTGCCACTCCAATATCAGCACCAGTTCAAACTCCAACTTCTCCAGTTCTTCAAGAAATGCCTTTAAATGAAGAATTTCATGATGCCAATCGTGACCTCATTGACTCTGATGAGGATATTGAAGTAGTTTGGGCTTATCCTCCTCCAGAAGCTGCTGCAACTGAAGAAGATCGCCAGGTGACTTGCACTGATATTGTTGTTCACCAGCCTAGTCAATACACTAAATGGACTCGAGCACATCCAATTGAACAGATTGTTGGAGATCCAAGTAGTGGGGTTCAGACTAGAAGAGCCACAAGTGAGCAATGCTTGAACGTCACCTTCTTATCACTAATTGAACCGAAGAAGATTGACGAGGCTATGGCAGACCCAAGCTGGGTGGAAGCTATGCAAGAAGAGCTCATCCAGTTTGAAAGGAACAATGTATGGGAACTTGTTCCTTGTCCACCAGGGTTAAAGAAAGAACCCATTGGTACAAGATGGGTATACCATAACAAGATGGATGAAGATGGCAATGTTGTCAGTAACAAAGCCAGATTAGTTTCCTAGGGTTATTGTCAAGCAGAGGGCGTTGACTTTGATGAAACTTTTGCTCCAGTTGCAAGACTTGAAGCCATCAGAATATTCTTGGCTTATGCAGCCCATCTGCAGTTTAAAGTCTTCCATATGGATGTCAAAAGTGCGTTCCTTAATGGAACATTGGAAGAAGAAGTGTATGTTAAACAGACTCCAGGCTTCATCAATGAGAAGCATCCTCACTGGGTATATAGACTGAACAAAGCTTTGTATGGTCTTAGACAAGCCCCAAGAGCCTGGTATGATACTTTAACTAAACATCTTCTCAAAAATGGCTTTCAGAGAGGTGCAATAGATAATACCTTATTTATCTTGAAAGAAAAAGGAAATATCTTATTGGTACAAATTTATGTTGATGACATTATATTTGGTTCAACTGATGATGTAATGTGTAAAAGGTTTTCTAAAATCATGTCATATGAGTATGAAATGAGTTTAATGGGTGAATTAACATTTTTCTTGGGTCTTCAGATTAAGCAAACTGAAAATGGAATTTTTATAAACCAAGAAAAATATGTCAGAGATTTGTTAAGAAAATACAAATATGATTCAATCCCATCGAAAAACACACCTATTGCAGCACCTTTAAATTTGGACTCTGACCCAACTGGCAAACCAGTGAACACCACTGAATATCGTGGTATGGTTGGTTCACTGATGTATTTAACTGCCAGTCGACCAAATATAATGTTTGCAACATGTCTATGTGCCAGATTTCAGGCTAACCCAAAAGAATCACACTTGCATGCTATTAAGCGCATCTTCAGATACCTGAAAGGGTGTCCTAGCCTTGGTCTTTGGTATCCCAAAGGCTCAGGGTTAGATCTAATGGGTTATTCAGATTCAGATCATGCAGGTTGTAAGATAGATAGAAAATCAACAATTGGTGGTTGTCATTTCCTTGGAGGAAAACTGGTAAGTTGGACCAGCAAGAAGCAGGCGTCAGTCTCTATGTCCACTGCTGAGGCAGAGTACATTTCTGCGGCCAGTTGCTGTGCCCAGATTCTCTGGATCAAGAACCAATTACTAGATTATGGTCAGAAGTATACAAGGACCCCAATCTTGTGTGACAACACCAGTGCAATTGCTATATCTCACAACCCAGTGATGCACTCTAAGACAAAGCATATTGACATCAGGTATCATTTCATTCGTGATCATGTTATGAAAGGAGACATTGAAATACATTTCATCCCCACTGACAAATAGCTCGCTGATGTCTTTACAAAACCTCTTGATGAGAAAACTTTTAAACATCTCATCAGCGAATTGGGAATGCTAAATCCTTAAAACTGGAGATTTTGTTATGAACGCATCAGTGACACTGATGAAGTTCTCCAGCTGAGGAGGTCCAGATAATCTTTGCTCGCCAGGCTATCGAACGCCTTTGTGATACTATCCTGGCACTTATTGATTTCTGGATCATCATTCTAGGGGGAAAGACTCAAAATATTTTTCTGACCAAAATTCTTTTGTTTGAAAAATTGCAACTGGAGAACTCTCCAGTTGGCAACTGGCACTGGACTAATCATCCAGTGTACATGTTCAGTCTTGTCTAAAAACTGGTGGTCAACCAGATTTCATAACGTTGTAAAATACTTGGTCAATACTTGTGACACGTGATGGTACTCGAGTGTTTTAACCTACTCACTATCGTCATATGACGTGTTAAGGTCATTTTTGTAAAAGGTAACACTTTTTATTGGGATTATGGAAAGTTAGTGGGCGCGTGGGGAAGTTAAGCCGTCGTAGCATTTAATGCTGACACGGAGAATTAAATTTTTACTTCAAAATTCAAATTTTCATTTACAAAATATCTTGTAAATTTGATTCTTGGTATTAAAATATTCTTGGTATTTCATTGGGATCACAATTTTCCTTATAAATACCCCTTATTTACTCCAAAACACATTTACTTCCTTTTCACATTCTCTCATTCAATTCCAATCATCAAATTGCTTCATTCCTCTCTCTACTTCATAAATCAAGAACCCTAATTCCAAAATTCTCAATTTCATTATCAATGGCACCTAAATCTTCTCTATCTAGAGATATTAATCTCTTAACTGTCCCATATGTTCCCCCACCAGGTGTCAGACAGGCACCTGGTGCTCCTGGCAATACTACGCTCATCAAATTAAACCTAAATAATCCAATGGCTAGTTTGCAAGGGGTTCAGACTGTCGATACTCTCATTGGACGAATCCAATGCTTTCTTCATGATTCTCCAATCGGCGAGTCTTTCTTTCTCAACCCACGCAAGTTATATCATGATTACTTGTGTGAGTTTTGGTACACTGCACTACTCTCCGACGACTGTTCTTCCATCTCCTTTACTCTTAAAAATGGAACAGTCGCGTGTACAATAACGGCAGAAACGTTGAGGAATGCTTTACACCTCAACTACTGGAGACAAGGAGAATCTCCAGTCGTCATCTCCCCAGCCAAAATTTCAGACAAGTACTCCTTGATATGGGACACAAGGATTGCTTGGAAAATGGGGCGTTGAAGACAAAAGGACCCATGACCATGAAAGGTCTCTTTCCATCTTGGAAGTATTTCTTCATCCATCTGGTGGAGAGCATGGGTGGGAGTTCTGGTGGATTAGACCAGATTAACTCCACACAAGCAGAATTGGCCTACTGCTTATGGTACGGACTCAGAGTGGATTTTGCCGATATCTTGTTCAGGGGCCTTGTTCAAAAGATGAAAGGCACCAGGGGATTGTGCACCCCCTTCTCCAGGTATTTATCCCTCTGTTTCCTTGAAATTCTAGGGAGTGTTGAATATCATAACACTCTATCTTTGTACACTGCCCCAAAAATGTTGAGGAATCTTGACTCCCTGGCATCAACAACTGGGGAGGTTGATATTCCTCAAAGAATGTTGCTGGCATTCGGTAAAACTGATGCACCAGTCCAAGGTGAGTCAGAAAAACAACTGGGCGGGCCTCAAAACAATGAGGGACCCACCGGTTCGTCTGCTGGAATTGTGACAGTTGCCGAACCTGGACAACAGTCTAACCCCTCCAGCTCCAGCGTGTCAGTCCCTGGAAACCTTCCAACAGGTCTCCAGGGTACTCTAAAGGCAAAAAGAACACGTCACCCTAGGAATCAGTCAGCCACTGCCACTGACAGTAGAAACCTATCCAGCCCTCCAGTTTCCCCCCAACAGGAAGCTGGAGATAGTCAAAGGGATGAACCGCAAGCAACCACCCTCGAAACTTCTGTAGGAGAGGGTGGTGAAGATAATACTGGGCTAACCCAACCCAGAGTAGAGTCCGTGTCTACACAATTTGAGTCTAGCCAAATGTCTGACACTGCTATTGCACGAACTGACGACGTCTCTGGCTAGTCACAGCTGGAGACTGAGGTTCCAAACTCTACGGCCGATGATGTTATGATTGTAGATAGAGTAATTGTAACTGAGGCAACCCCTGTGACCTCTGTCCCTGGTGAAACCTTCCAGGAAACTGGAGACTGACCAATCTGGTCAGCCATCTCTATCATTCATGAATCTGGGCATGGATGTTGATGAGTTCCAGCTAGAGTCTTCGGATTCTGAAGGAACAACTTCTGATCAAGAGATAGTTGATGCTTCTGTACAAGATCAACTCCCTTCATCTCTTGATCTGCCCCCAGAACAAACAATTTTAGTTTCCACCACACATATGCTCACTCAAATTCCACAGGAAAGACCTCGATCCCTTATATCTTCACTCTTTGTGCCTAGAAATAGGCACATGCCACCACCACCGCCACCGTTGGTCACACCTGAGCATTCTCAGCATGACCAACACATTAATTTCTCTCAACGTCCTTCTTTTCCCACTCCTGGTTCTATTTCTCTTGCCCCTGGTCAGTCAACTGGTGAGGTTTCACTTAATGTGCCTCCTCCAGTTGCTCTAGTGGTGCCTGCTGCTGGTCCAGTGACATCTTCCCCTCCGTCACTGGACACTCAATTTGTCTCCTTCTCAGCCAACATCCAAAACCTGATCAAACGGGTGGAGGGTGTTCAAAAGACAATTGAGCAAAACTCCAAGTCCCTCTCCAGATACAATAAGGATACACTTACAAATTCTAAAGTTGTTGATCTGGGGATTAATAAATTTGCTGCAAATGAGGACTTGGTGTTTCAAAAGTTGAATGAGTTAGTCACTGGCTGTAATAATCTGGCCACTTCTTTAAAGGAAGCCTTTGACTTAACTCAAACCAAGGTCACCACATCTATTTCCAATCTGCTGGGTAACACTGTCAGATCTTCAGAGGTTGAGTTGAAGGAAATAGAAAAGCAGGTCAAGGAACTGGTTGACAGACCTGCATTAAATGTGACTGAACTTGGGCAGCAGTTGGCTACTTCAGTTGGTCAGATGATTAAGGATACCTTGGTAGAGAGGGAAGAAGCTTTAATTCAAAGGGTGATGTCTGAGATCACCAAGATTACTCCTTCACCAGTTAACCTGGCCCCAATCACTACCCACGTTGATTTGTTGAAGGGTAGTCTAGATAATCTGGCTGCCAAGGTGTCTGAACATTCAACCGCCATAGATAAACTGGTAACTGAAGTTGGCAATGAAAAAGAGAAGGAAGTTGTGCAAGAAAGAGAACCTGTTGCAACTGGGCTCTTTGCAGATGATCGTGTACTTTTGAATGCTATCAAGACTAGTCAAGAAGAAACATATGCCAATGTTCTGACTCAGTCTAAAGAAGTGAATCATTTGTGGAGGACAGTTCGCATCATTTGTGGGGCGTTCAAGGAATGCAAGTACTTACAGTCATGGCAGCCTCTAGATCGCTTGCCTTCTAGTCAGTTGGACTTTGATGTTGTTCATCAAGGACTAGAAGCTTCCAAGGGGGAAAGGGACGTCCTTGCACTTGCACCAAGATTGCCAGGTGCAGGAACAAGAAATCTGGTGGAAAGGCAGGTTGTTATTGTTGGTTCTGGTACTGATGCCAGTCAACAGATTGAAGAGTTTGAAGATGTGGTTGATAGGGGGAATGTAAACAAGGGAAAGGGTATTGAGCTGGCCACTGATACACAAGCAAAAGCAACTGGTACTTGTAAAGATGTGAATTTGAGCTTTTGTGTGTGTTTTAGTGTGTGTTAATGGCGGTTATGGTGTGAGAGAGTAGAGAGAGAAAGTGTGTGTGTAAGGGAAAGATTAGTTTGTATTATGGGTCAAAAGTTACAATTTTGATAATGGAGGGGGTTTATATACTTCTATACAATTTACACTATGCCCCCTTCCATATTTACAACTTATCAATATAAGTACAATTTACATAAAGGAAACAAATCAACTACTACAAATTATATTTCTAACAATCTCCCCCTTAGTAGTGATTTGTCAAAAATATCCAATCTTTGAAAGTCTTCAAGCTCTTGTATTAGGTCTGTCTTTGTTTGGATGCCAGAACCAGTTATCTCCTTCTGGTCGATCATCTGGAACTATCATGTTTCCTTCAAAGTTTTTCGGAGGAATATTGTGTGGTCCTGGAAGATGACTAGGCTCATACTTGATCCATCAACCTCCTCTTCGACGTACAACATACTTTGACTTCTTAACATTCTTGGCCTCTCTCATCATTCTGATGCTATCTCTGTATTCAATTCTTTGATTAATTTTAGAGATTGCTTTATCAAATACTTCATTCTTCTTTGTATCTTGATCATCTTCTTTCAAACATGCCAAGACATTCTTGCAAAACTCTAGAGTTCCATCAGAATAAGAAGCAAGTTCATCCATACGAATGAAAATCTTCTTCTTTCGGCTGTTAAGAAAGACAACACCAAAGGATGGTTCTTCAATAACATGACCAATACTTAGCTTTTCAATGTCAGCAGTGTAAAGACTTTGATCTGGATAAGGAACATTAATCTTTCTCTTGACAACTTCGAAACCAATCTAAAAGTCTTCCAATGAAGCATATTGGATACAGCTTGACATATATCTTTTCACAGCATCAAAAGCAATAACGTCTTCACGGTATCTTTGCATAGCATTCGGAAAATGATTGTAGAGAAAGATTATGTCATCAACTGGCAAAATCTTGAACTGAGCTTCAGTGAATCTGTAGATCTTGTCGTTTTCTCTTTTCACATGAAAGCATGGAATAGAAATAGAACCTCTCTTGATAAGAATTACTCTGATCAGTACCAAAATTTTGTGATTCCTTTGTTCTTCAAGAAGTTTGGGATTGTACTTCTTCGTGAGTTTAAGAAGCTCTTTATAATCTTCGACTTGCCTTGCTTCCTTAAACTTGTACATGGAATCAATCTCTGGTCTCTCACTTTTGGCAACTTTTGTAGCTCCACAAAATATAGGAAATGCTCTTTCCTCCAGATATCTTGACTTCATGGCAGCTTGTTTTGGCTTAACTCCGAGAGCAACCATTCTTTCTTTGTCCCTCAAGAAGTATCCTCGATTAATAAACCTTCGTTGTTCTTCAGTCCATTCAGTTGGAAAATAATCAGGGAGAAATTCTTCAGATCTGATTGCCTCATTTAACACTTGTTTAAATGTGGACTTCTTGAAATTCTGAGCAGCAGCTTCAGGAGTCTTTCTTAAGTCATCAAAGCTATTAAAGTCATTAAAAGTATAATGCTGTGGAGTTGTGACATCAGGTATAGATGATTTTCCAGCTTCATTTCTGCTTGATGAACCTGTTCCAAAATAATCAAGATCTGGAAAGACTTCAAACATCGGTTCATCAACAGCTTCTACATTTACTGAAGTCTCAACTATGTCAGGTTTATCCAAGATCACACTATCCTTTTCAGCCTCGACATCTGCTTCTCCTTCAGCATATTCAACAATCTCATTTTCAATAACATATTCTTCTTCTTCAGTTACCACACTACTTTCATCTTCTTCTTCTTCTTCATCACCAAAATCAACTCCAAAAACTTCATCAAATTTTCTTCTAATTTCTCCAATCCTATTAATCTCCTCTGGATCATCATCATTATTTCTTTCAGAAAGTCTTACAGCAAGTTCTTTAAACATCTTATCAACTTCATCTTGAGTTTCACCTTGAGCTCTATCTCTCATCTCCACATCTTCAACATTTACTTCAACTCTTGCCGAAGTATTTTCAATATTTGATTGACCCTCTCCTTGGTTCTCCCCCTCGGGGTGATCATTGGAATCAGGATCATCCCATCTAGAAGTAACCGAGGCCAGTCGGCAAGATTCTAAAGCCAACAATCGTAACTCAAAAGCAGCAAGCTTAGCATCATACTCTGCTTTCTATTTTTGAACTTGATCTTGTAGAGTCTTGACTTGTCTTTCATGTGCAAGTTCCCTTTCTCTTAACTCTAAAGCATTCAACACCCCCCAATCATTCATAGACAATAAATCACCCTCTGAGCGTAAAATGCCAAGTAAAAGTTCACATGCATCATCTTTGGTTTGTTGAGTTGTTGTTGTTGATGGTATTTGAGATGGTGTTGATGTTCTTTGTGTTTGTGTGTGAGATGGAATAGATGGGGAAACCAACCCGGAGGTTGTTTGCACACTTGTGGTGTGACCTAAATTCAGCGAAGCTGATTCAGGATTTCCTGCATATCCTCGGGTTAAACCCTCACCAGCAGTTTCAGATTCATTGGCTTTGCAACCAGAATCAGGTTGTGTCCTAGACTGTGATAAATCACTGTTTGGGACTTGTTGTTGGGTAACACCTCTAACAACACCGGGGTCACCGAGAATGCCCGTTAATACAGTTTCAGGTTGATCCTGAGGAACAGCAGTGTCACCTTGGCGTTCATACTGTCCCCCACTCTCGGTTTGAGAACTGTTACCTGCGGCTAAGGCTGGCGTGATGTTAGCTAAGGCAGGATTTCCAAGCTGTCCTTGAGGGTCACACAAAGTGGGTCCCTCTCCGCTTGTTCTGGCATCAGTACGCAACTGAGCTTGTGAATCCATGAACCTAAGAGATCTAGACTCAAGTGCACAAAATGAAGGCGAGAGGTGGGGCTGATCCTCTCTTATTTCAACACTCTCATCCTCCAAATGAGGAGAGTGTGGTGATCGTGGCTGATCCCCGTGCATTTATGAGACTAACTCCTGTTGTGAGGAGTCAGAATGGCGAGGAGAGTTTTGTGCAAGCGAGAATGGGAGTTCTCGACTTCTATCCTAGGGTTGTCATCCCGGCTAGACACAGTTGTTTCAACTATCGGAGGGCCATCGTTTTCTTTTTGCCCTTGTCCTAACCCGGACCTCTCATCCTCTCTTACATTTTCAACTCCTCCCTCATTCCTACCTTGTTCCTCCTGCACAACATCATCTCCAGTGCTAACATTTGCAGTATCCAACTCAGAAATCACATTATCAACTATACGAGTTGCTTGTTCAACATCTAATTCTGCTGAGGCACCTTTCATCCAAATCTGCTAAACTTGATTCAACTCTGTGAGTTGCAGATTTAGAAGACTTATGTTTCTTTTTGGATTTCCTTTTTGATACGTTTAGTAGACCAAAAGGTGGCTTTCGTGCTGACATTTTAATACGTCTACCAGGTATTGGATGTGGTTTATTTGGTAATGCTGAAGCAAGAGGTGTAGGATTAAGAACTGGTGTTGAATGAGGTGGTGTTAGTGTTGGTGGATTGGGAGAAACAACGGATGGAATCGGTGTTGAAGGTGAAGATTGAGAAAATTGAACGACAGGTGGAGATTGTGTTGATGGAATGGATGGTGTGGATTGTGAAGGAATATTTGGTATAGGTTGAGAAGTAGGTGGAGTGTCAAGTTCATAAGTAACATTCTCTTGTTCAAAAACAACTCTCTTTGATTTTCTTCTCCTCTGCTCAGAAGTCCCTTCATCACTAACCCCTCTTTTTCTTTTAGTAATCCTAGGACCCTCACTAGGCGACCTATGCACAGCTTGGGTAGGAATCTGTCGGCTTTCAGATCCCATTGCTGTGGCTAACCACTCTCTATATGTCCTAAGGTGGGGACTTTGAGCAGGAGCCAAATTCAGTAGAAATGGTGGAATAGGAAAAGGTTTAACAAGTTCACTCCCAGTGCCTCTCATATTTGATTTGTACATGGCAATTACACACTTGAAACTATCTTCCAACTTGGGAATCTCCTCAGTGTTGTCAAGTACGTCTTCAATTATCAAAGTGAAGAAACGAATATAAGGAATGTACTTTCTTTCTTGAACATCCTTTCCTTTAACCACCTGTTTCATCTTATCCCATATAATCTTGGCAAAGTCACACTGAACATTATGCGTGACAGCATAGTATATGGAAAGTGAGTGCTTTGTCATGGCATCAATACCCTTCTGAGATGGCATCAAACAGGTGCACAAAACATTATACATGGTATGCCATAGAGTAGCCACATTCATTCTTTTGAAATCTCTTATGGATGCCAACTCTGCTTCATATCCCAATGCATGAACTGCAAATAACATTTCGTCAACAGATGGCAGTTCTTCATACTCTTCTTGTTCAGGAAAACCAATGATCGTTCTGAACTCATCTAATGTGAATTTGCAGTTAAAAACATTATCATCTGTCTGTAGAGAGTATCTAAAGCAGTCTTCATGTTTATATCCTTTACTGGCTTTCACATACTCAATTGATTCCCATAGATCAAAAATATACTTCTCGGGAACCACAACACCATTAGTTAATGCAACATTCAATGGATGATGGCTCAGAATCTCAGTAATGATTGGGAATTTGGAGGTAAATGGAATATGAAGTGCTTGATTTGCTTGCATTTTCATAGTAGCACCTTCTTGGAACATCACCATCTTGTTTTTTATTATATTTCTGAAAATAAACTGACCAAATTTTGACCAGAAAGACATTTTAAACACAGAAAAAATAAAAAACACACCAACATTTGTTAAACACATTTATTACATATAGACAATGTTTCGCACATATATTAAAAATGAGACAACAAAGGTAGTACACAAAGGCGTTCGATACCTTGCTTCTCACCCTAATATATATAAGAAACATGACGACATATAGAATCACATAAGTATTAAAAGATAAGACAACAAAGGTAGTACACAAAGGCGTTCGATACCTTGCTTCTTACCCTAACACTTATGAAAAACTATATAGACAAACACAATGAACACATACATACATACACACATGAAAAAAAATTTAATACAAATAAAAGAATAAAAAAAAACTTAGAATAAAAATGAAGAAAAAGAGAAGATGATAAGAATCAAAAATTGATTTTGGCAAAAATTTTGAAATTTTGTATGATTTGCCGAGCAAAAACCTCGGCAAACACGGGAATTGAGCAGATCAGGCAAACTTGAGTCAAGTCATCGAGTGTGGGAGTTAATTCTCGTAAGTGCCGAGCTCATACCTCGGCAAATGAGCATTTCAGATTAACTCCATTTTAATGTATGAAAATTTCTTTGAATTGAGCAACAAGAATGTTGTCAATTGATAAAGAAATATTTCAATGAAAAATATGTGCATTTGCCGAGCTCAGAGCTCTGCAAATGGTTAATTTTGAAAAGCTTAAAGTTTTGGAAAAATTTTCAACCAAATACATGGTTTGCCGAGCTCAGTGCTCTGCAAATGGTTGATTTAAGACTTAGAAAAATTTTCCAATTCCAAAATGAGTGATTTGCCGAGCACAAAGCTCTGCAAATGGATGGTTCAAGTCTTAGAAAAATTTGAAAAACAATTTGCACTGTTTGCCGAGCTCTGCAAACAATTGTTTCAAGACTTGGAAAAACTTTGGAAGCAAAATGCACTGTTTGCCGAGCACAGAGCTCTGCAAACAGTTGTTTTAAGACTTTGAAAAATTTTGAAAACAAAATGCACTGTTTGCCGAGCTCAGAGCTCTGCAAACAGTTGTTTTAAGACTTTGAAAAATTTTGAAAATCAAATTCATTGTTTGCCGAGCTCAGAGCTCTGCAAACAGTTGTTTTAACACTTTGAAAAATTTTGAAAACAAAATGCACTGTTTGCCGAGCTAAAAGTTCTGCAAATGGTTGTTTTAAGATTTCTTGTAAGTCCCAACTCAATAGATGGTACTACCTGAAGACACCTCAATGTCGATGGTGGAGTTACTTTGCAATATAAGCTCTGAACTGGAGACGACCAGTTACAGAGAGTATATACCAAGTTCTAGATAGATTACTTATTAAGTGACAATAAGTAAAGAACAATGCAATAAAGTAAAATACTTAAAGTAAATTGGTGAGACAATATGTAATTTTCAAGTGTAATTTATTTATTAACTTTAAATAAATTACAAGGTTGTTGCGGAACCAAGATAATACAAAGTATGTAAATATCCTAACAAGCTATGAACTACAATTGATCTACACTTGGAATTTCTCTAAACAATAGAAACACTTAAAGTTGTGAAATCTTCCTTTTTGTGATTGAGAGAATATTGCACAAGTTCACCAAGAATATTGCAGGTATGCAAAGTGTGAATTCCTTCGAAGTGTGTTCGAAGAAGTTAATATTCTTGTTGTGCAATGACTTGTATTTATAGGCAAAGTTAACATTGGGATGTTAACTTTGGCCGTACAAATGTGGTTGAGATCATTTAAGGAATAACATTTAATTCCTTAAAAAGCAGTGTAAAGTTGCAGTATAAAGCAACTTTACTCAACCAGCTTTATGTACCTTTTATTACTTAAATAATAAGATAAATCTTATTATCCGGGTAAAAGCACATAAAGCATAAAAGTCAATTCCTCGTAATCAGTGTAAAGCTTTGTAAGAGCTTTCCACTGACGGTCTCCAGTTTGTAACTGACTAGAATGTCAACTGGGCTTCGCTGCCATTGTCATTCTCTATCTTCCACTTGTTGTCTTCGACTTCAACTGGAAGGATTCTTCAACTGGTCAGTTCTCAACTGGAGGAAGTCTTCAGTTTCATTAACAGTACGATGCAACTGGACTTCAATATATTTCTGGACAAATCTTCTGGGTCTCCAGTTTCACTGGGTCTCCAGGTGCAACTGGAGACTGGCCAGTTTACCAGTAAACTGGTCCTAACAAATTCCCCCTATTTGTCTAGAAATATTGGCAAGTCTTTTTCAGTTCTTGTATCTGTACAAGTGTGAACTGGAGAGACTTGTTCGATTAAATCTATCTAAGTTTTCCAAGGCATTTTTATAGATCAATAAATGCCTTGGGTTTTTCTTTTAAGTTTGTTAGATCTAATCTATTATCTACCTTGTGGTTACAAACTGGTAACTTCATTTATACAAGGAAATGAAATTTATACAAGTTACAGAATGTAAATAAAATTACAAGTACAGAAGAAAAAAAAAAAAAAAATAAAAAAAAAAAAAAAAAAAAAAAAAAAAAAAAAAAAAAAAAAAAAAAAATAAATATACAAGTAGATAACTGAAAAGAGAACTTAATGGGATGACCCTTCGCCAGTTCTTCTTCTCTTGGTCACTGAAGAGATAGGCTGAGAGTCTTCAGGATCAATATTCAACTTTAGCTCCAGATTTTCTTTATGTTGAATCTTGCCCCTTAAGAAGTTCACCCATGCTTTCTCAAACCTATTCTTTTGTGCCTTTGCATCCAAAACATTCACCATTTCAACCCATTCAGTGAACCCATACTGCATTGCACCAGGATTGTCAGTTTTAACCAGTGGCCCTCTGGTATAACTAACTTCAACGTGAAAGTGCTTGGTGCCTGGCTTAATGGTTACATTAACATCATTGATAGTCCCACTATGTCTTCTGGTTGCCATGATCTGGGAGTAATAGCTTCTTGCTTCAGATTCATTTGTTATTTTAATACTCCCAGCTCCAGCAGCCAGTACAACAGACTTGATGTCTTCATTTGATACCTCGCCAGTTGGTTCTACGAATGTGCTAAGGTCAACATCTCTGGTCAGTGGTCTTCTTGGTTGAGGGATTCTCCTTGGTGGATTCAATACCCTTTTCACAACCTTCTTAACATGTTCAATTCTTTTTAGAATCCCACTGGCCCTATTCTCTTTAGCCTTCTCCACTGATATGTTCAAACTTCTGGCATCAAATTCAGCTTCATCATCAGGATAGTGTCTGTCCAGTTCAACATCAAGCATTTCTTTCAACTGGTCAACTATCCTAGGATCATTCTTAACTCTGGCATACTCCTCCTTATTGATTCCGAAAAGATGAGCATCACTCATATCAAGCAGTTTGATTTTAGCAAGATGCTCTCTGGCTTGAACTTGGTTGGCTTGTTTCATTTTCTTTCTTTCTTTTATTTGATTACCAAGTCTAGCCAGTTGTTTGCTAACACTTTCAGAAACTGGAGGAAGTACATCAGCATTGCCAGTTTCCAACATAGGTACATCAGTGGCCGGCTGGGCAGATACATCACATGCTAAATCTTTGCCCTTATCAACAACATTCCCCCTATCACCTACATCACCAGTTTCAACAACTCTTTGCTCACCAGCTTCAGTACTGGCAGCCACAATCAATTCTATACCAGATTGACCTCCAGATGGAGTGCTTTCAGTTGCAATTGGTGCAAGAACTGCACTTCTTTCCCCCTTGGTAGCATCTAGACCTGCCCTAATCACTTCCCATTCAGAATGGTGAGCTGGCAACCGGTCAAGAGGCTGCCATGATTGCATGTTCTTGCATTCTTTGAAGATTGTGCACATCATCCTGAAAGATCTCCAAAGGTGGTTGGTTTCTTTAGACTGGGTCAGAACATTAGCTACAACTTGTTCCTGACCAGTTTTCAATTCATTTAAAATCTTGGAATCTTCATCCAAACCAGAAACCACCTTATCCTTGACTTCTTCATCCTTCTTCTTCAAACTTTCTACTTCAGTTGTCAGTTTTTCCAAAGATTGAGCATGAAGTGATACCTGGGTGTTCAAGTTATCAATGCTGCCCCTCAACTGGTTGATCTCATTTGTGAGTGGGGCCAGATCAACCTGAGGAGTGGCCAGCTTGGTGATATCAGACATCACCCTTTCAATCAATTGTGCTTCTCTTGCACCCAGCGTATCATCTATCTTCTGACCAACTAAAGTCATTAACTGCTCTCCAAGTTCAGTCACATTCAACCCAGGTTTGTCAACCAATTCCTTTACCTATTTTTCAATCTCCCTTAAATCCACTTCTGATGTTCTAACAGTGTTGCCCAGCAAGTTGGAGATTGAGGTTGTGACCTTGGACTGAGTGAGGTCAAAGGCTTCTTTTAAAGTACCTGCCAGATTGTTGCAGCCAGTGACCAACTCATTCAGCTTCTTCAACACCAAGTCTTCATTAGATGAAAACTTGTTAATCCCCAGATCAACCACTTTAATATTGGTCAAGTGATCCTTGTGGTATCTGGAGAAAGACTTGGTGTTTTTGTCAAGTGTCTTTTGAATCTCCTCCACCCTGGTGAGAAGGTTTTGGAGATCGGCTTGTACAGAGACAACTTGACTGTCCAGTAACGGAGGAGAAGGTGTCACTGGACCAGCAGCAGTTTCTACTGGAGCAACTGGAGGAGGCAAACTTAGAGAAGTCTCCCCAGTTGTCAGTCCAGCAGTTGAAGAAATAGTAGGAGTGGTGGTAGAAGAAAGGACTGGAATTTTAATGTGTTGTTCATGCTGAGAATGCTCAGGTGTGAACAACGGCGGCGGTGGGGGTGGCATTTCTCGAAGGAGTGAGAATTGCCCAGATGGTGAAAGTGCCATACGTCTGTTTCCAGACATATAGTTATAAGTTGGGAATGGAATATCAGTAGACTCATTTTGTTGGGATGGTGAAAGTGAAATTGATGCATCTGGAAGCGAGACTGGAGATGAAGGGTTTTGATCTTGTACAGCAGAATCAAAAATCTCCAAGTCTGAAGCAGTACCTTCAGAATCCGAAGATTCTATAAGGATTTCCTCGTCATTAACATTCATGTCCAGATCCATGAATGTAACTGAGGGCTGACCAGAAGGGTCAGTCTCCAGATGACCTTCACCAGTTTCCTGGTTAGGTGCATCTGTTGGAGGATCAGATACCGAGGTATCTTCACCAGGGATAGATGTTATTGGAGTTGCCTCAGTTATGGTTGCTCTATCCTCAACCATAACAATAGACGAACTGGAGGGTCCCTCATTATTTTGAGTCCCGCCCAGTTGTCTTTCTGACTCACCTAGAATTGGTGCATCAGTTTTGGCGAATGCCAGCTGCATTCGATCTAGAATCTCGACCTCTCCAGCTTCAGATACTAGAGAGTCTAAATTCCTCAACAAATCTGGGACAGTATACGGTGAATCTGTGCTTGTATATGCTTCACTGCCCAGAATTTGTAAAAAGCAAAGAGAGAGAAACCTTGAGAAGGGGATACAAAGTCCCCTGGTGCCCTTCAGTTTTTGTACTAGGCTTCTAAACAGGATATCAGCAAAGTCTACTTTCAATCCATTCCACAAGCAGTATGCCATCTCTGCTTGTGCGGAGTTAATCTGGTCAAGACCACCAGAACTCCCACCCATACTCTCCACCAGGTGGATGAAAAAATACCTCCATGAAGGTGTAAGACCCTTCATGGTCATCGCACCTTTCGTCTTCAAAACCCCTTTGTCCAGGCACTCCTTATGTCCCATTTCAAGGAGGACCTGGCGAAAATTGACGTTTGGGGGTATGACAACTGGAGATTCACCCTCTCTCCAGTAGTTGAGGTGTAAGGCATCCCTCAACACATCAGCGGACAAGGTACACTGGATTGTTCCACCTTTTAATGTAAAAGTGATGGAAGAACAATCGGAAGAAAGAGTGGTAGTGTACCAAAACTCACACAAGTAGTCGTGAAACATCTTGCGTGGGTTTAGAGAGAATGAGGGTCCTATTGGAGAATCCTTCAAAAAATTTTGAATTCTTCCAATAAGGGTATTGGACCCTTGAGATCCTTGTAAACTCGCTATCGGATTATTTGGATTGAGTTTGATGAGCGAAGTGTTACTAGGAGCACCAGATGCCGGTTTGACATCTGGTGAAGGAGCATATGGAACAGTTAAGAGATTTACATCTCTTGAACGGGATGATTTAGGAGCCATTTGAAAATGAAATTGAAATTTAGGAATTAGGGTTCTTGATTTATGAAAGAGAGAGAAATGAGGCAATTTTTAGATGATTAGGAAGTAAATGAAAGAATGTGAAGGAAAGTAAATGTGTTCGGAGTAAATAAGGGTATTTATAAGGAATTCAAGATCCCAATGTAATATCAAAAATTATATTTTATTAACAAAATCAATTTTGTAGATATTTTTACAAAATAAGTTTGAATTTTGAAATAAAAACATAATTAATTGTGTCAGCATTAAATGCTACGACGGCTTATCTTACCCACGCGCCCACTAACATTAATTTTCCCAAAACAAACAGTGTTCATTTACCAAAATGACTTTAAACACGTCAGGTGACGATACCAAGTGGTTTAAAACACTCGAGTACCATCACGTGTCACAAATATTGACCAAGTATTTCTAACGTTATAAAAAAAATAAGACAAGACTGAATCTGGTCACTGGATGATTAGTCCAGTGCCAGTTTCCAACTGGAGAGTTCTCCAGTTGCCATTTTCAAACAAAAACGAATTTTAGTCAGAAAATATGCACTGAACTGGAGTTACTTTGCAATATATGCACTGAACTGGAGACGACCAGTTGCAGTGTGTATACCAAGTTCTAGATAGATTACTTATATAAATGACAATAAGTAAAGAACAATGCAATAATACAAATAACTTGTAAAGTAACTTGATGAGACAATATGTAATTTTCAAGTGTAATTTATTTATTAACTTTAAATAAGTTACAAGGTTGTTGCGGAACCAAGATAATACAAAGTATGTAAATATCCTAACAAGCTATGAACTACAATTGATCTACACTTGGAATTTCTCTAAACAATCGAAACACTTAAAGTTGTGAAATGTTCCTTTTTGTGATTGAGAGAATATTGCACAAGTTCACCAAGAATATTGCAGGTATGCAAAGTGTGAATTCCTTCGAAGTGTGTTCGAAGAAGTTAATATTCTTGTTGTGCAATGACTTGTATTTATAGGCAAAGTTAACATTGGGATGTTAACTTTGGCCGTACAAATGTGGTTGAGATCATTTAAGGAATATCATTTAATTCCTTAAAAAGCAGTGTAAAGTTGCAGTATAAAGCAACTTTACTCAACCAGCTTTATGTACCTTTTATTACTTAAATAATAAGATAAATCTTATTATCCGGGTAAAAGCACATAAAGCATAAAAGTTAATTCCTCGTAATCAGTGTAAAACTTTGTAAGAGCTTTCCACTGACGGTCTCCAGTTTGTAACTGACTAGAATGTCAAATGGGCTTCGCTGCCATTGTCATTCTCTATCTTCCACTTGTTGTCTTCGACTTCAACTGGAAGGATTCTTCAACTGGTCAGTTCTCAACTGGAGGAAGTCTTCAGTTGCGTTAACTGTACGATGCAACTGGACTTCAATATATTTCTGGACAAATCTTCTGGGTCTCCAGTTTCACTGGGTCTCCAGGTGCAACTGGAGACTGGCCAGTTTACCAGTAAACTGGTCCTAACATTTAAAACAATTTTTCTTGAGTGTTGAAAACAAATGAGTTTTTGAGAAAAACATGCATTTGCCGAGCAAAAAGCTCTGCAAATGGCCATTTTGATCCAAAAATTTGTTAAGGCATAATTGAAACTATGTATTAGCAAAATTATGAAGATTTGAAGATCATCAGAACAAACCAGGCATTTGCCGAGCTCAGAGCTCTGCAAATGGCACAAAATCTTCAAAGACTCATGATTTTACCCAGCCCTTCATAAATCAAATCCAGAAATTTCACAAACCAGCAGATTAAGGCAATATCATCAAACAAACAACAAGAATTAACCCTAATCATGCAACTATAATCATCAAAACTCACATCAAAACATCACAAAGTGCAAAATAATCATGGCAGTTCATATAGGCATTTTATCAAACACTTGGAATGCAAAATGAAAACAAGAAATATTACCTTTGAACTGATGATCTGATCGAAGAAAAGAGATGATACTTAGTACTAATATGATCACAAATACAAACCCACCTTGGTTTTTACACAAATGATGATAAATATTGAATGATTGATGTAAAAAATGATCGGTTTTGAGAGAGAAAAGAAAAATAAATTTTGGTTTGAATTTGAATTTGAATTAAAATGAATTGACCCGCCCATTTTTCTATTTAAACCCCAAATCCGGGTCACGGGTCTGGGTCTGACCCGCGTGTCAACCCAGATCTTGAAATGGTCTTGGGCTAAAATCACTTGTTGGGCTAATTCTTTTTGGTTTTAACAAAAAAAGACAAAAAAAAAATTCTAAAAAATAGAAAAAGAAAAAAAAATCTTTTTATCATTTTTAAGTTTTCTAATTTTGTATTTGGTTTTTCAGATTAAAAAAATATAGAAATTCATATCACACATACAAAAAAAAAATTAAACAAACAAAACAAACAAATTTTTTTTTAAACATACTAGATAAGCAAACAAATATTCATATGTATTTGCACACTCCCCCTAAAATCATGCATTCTACCCTTTTTCTCCCCCTCAAACATTGCATGTAATAGCATGTAAAACACATCAATGTTTAAAACAGAAAATGAACATAGAATACATGGCATGAAAGCATTTAAGTTTGTAAATCTAGCATTCCCAGCTTAGTTTTAAGAAAATTAAACCTCTATTCATCCAAAGGTTTGGTGAAAAGGTCAGCAAGTTGGTAGTCTATTGGGACAAAATAGAGTTCGATGTTACCTTTCTCAACATGATCTTTAAGAAAATGGTACCGAACATCTATGTGCTTGGTCTTAGTATGTTGTACCGGGTTGCAAGAAATAGCAATAGCACTCTTAGAGTCACAGTAGATGGGAATTCTGTTGAACTGAAATCCATAATCAGTCAACTGCGTCTTCATCCAAAGAACTTGTGAACAACAGCTTGCTGCAGCAACGTACTCAGCTTCTGCAGTAGATGTAGATACGCAATTCTGTTTCTTCGAAGACCAATTGACCAATCTATCCCCTAAAAACTGAACACTCCCAGAAGTACTCTTTCGATCAAGCTTACAACCTGCATGGTCAGCATCCGAATATGCAATCAACTGAAACCCGGTATCCCTTGGATACCAGAGACCAAGATTCACAGTGCCTTTCAGGTATCGGAAAATCCATTTGACGGCCTGGAAATGACTTTCCTTAGGATTGGCCTGGTACCTAGCACACATGCATGTGGCAAACATAATATCCGGGCGACTCGCAGTTAAATACATTAGTGAACCTATCATACTGCGATATCTCTTTTGATCAAAAGATTTTCCATTTAAATCATCATTAATCTTTGTGCGAGCTTCCATGGGTGTACCAATTGGTTGACAATTCATCATATCAAACTTTTTCAACATGTCAAGAATGTACTTAGTTTGACAAATAAATGTACCATTTGACAACTGTTTGACTTGAAGACCAAGGAAAAAGTTTAATTCACCCATCATGCTCATTTCAAATTTGCTGATCATTAGAGCAGAAAAATTCTTGCAGTATTTAGGGTTAGTTGACCCGAAAATTATGTCATCAACATAAATCTGGATTAGAATGATGTCACTCCCTTGTCTTTTGATAAACAAGGTAGTGTCAATCGAACCTTTGCTAAAACCAGATTTCACAAGGTAAGAGGAGAGAGCATCATACCATGCACGAGGGGCTTGTTTCAGACCATATAAAGCCTTATCTAATCTGTAAACATAGTTAGGATGTTTTGAATTCACAAATCCCTCAGGTTGTTCAACATACACCTCTTCTTTGAGAATTCCATTCAAGAAGGCAGTTTTGACATCCATCTGGTATACTGTGAAATTCTTGTAGGCAGCATAGGTAAGAAACATCCGAATGGCCTCAATTCGTGCAACTGGTGCGAATGTCTCATCATAATCAATTCCATCTTGTTGACAATATCCCTTTGCAACCAATCGTGCTTTGTTCCGTACAACAACTCCAGTTTCATCCTTTTTGTTTTTGAAGATCCATTTGGTCTTAATTGGCTCCTTATTCTTGTAAGGATTAGGGACCAATTTCCACACCTCAATACGTTCAACCTGATTTAGTTCTTCCTGCATTGCTTTGACCCAATCTGGACAACTTAAAGCTTCATTCACTGTCTTTGGTTCAACCTAACTCAGAAAATTCACAAACAGACATTCATTCGCGGATGCTGATCTTGTCTAAACTCCAGATGTTGGGTTACCAATAACTTGAGAAATTGGATGAGCTCTAGTCCATTTGTTTGTGTGTGGAATTGGATCAATTGGATCACCAGATTCTTCATAATCAATAAAATCATGAGTATGTTGCTCTGTCAATTGTTCAAATGAAGTTGCAATTGGCTCAACAAAGTCGTCAGGATCATAAACTTCAGGATTGATTGACGGATTTGTCACTTGAGTGATATGTTGAGGTTGAGTATGCAACACAGAATTATCATTAGGTGGAGGAGAATCAGATGAAGAATTAACATCTGATGATTGTGATGGTGAAGACTCATTGAGATTCGTCTCTGGGAAAGAATCATTAGTATTGGAACTGGATGCTTCATTTGTAGTCACTTCAGACTCAGAAACTTTGGTCGGAACATGGAAAAATTCTTCAAACAAGATATCCAAATCTTGTGTAGTCGGAGTAGAGAATGATGATTTGACAATGGTAGCAGTTTTTGTTGCGGAAGCTTGTGGACTTTGAAGTTCGGGTCTTGAACTGTGTTGTTCAAGAACCATTCCCGAGAGTTCATCAAATCTAACATTCATACTCTCTTCGATCTTCTTGGTTCTTCGGTTATACACACGATAAGCTATTGATTCTCTCGAATAACCGATGAAATATGCCTCATCGCCCTTTGGTTCAAATTTGCCCAAATTATCTCGATCATTGAGAACATAACAAACACATCCGAATATGTGTAAGAAGTTCACATTGGGCTTCCTCTTGTTAATCACCTCATATGGAGTTTTATCAAACCTCTTGTTTATGATTGATCTATTTTGAGTGAAACAACCAGTAGCAACAGCTTCAGCCCATAAATTCGGAGGCAACTTCGAATAAGCAAGCATAGTTCTAGCTGCTTCAACAAGGGTACGATTTCGTCGTTCAACTACTCCATTTTGTTGAGGTGTCCTCGCAGCGGAAAATTGATGAGTGATACCCATGGACTTGAAGAAAGAAGCAATAGTTGAATTCTTGAATTTAATGCCATTGTCTGAGCGAACAATTCGAACAGGTGATTGAAGATTTACTTGGGTCTTCTTGATGAAATCAATAATCACATTCAGAGCATCACTCTTTGCATGAAGAAAGAATACCCAAGTATAACGAGAATAATCATCGACAATCACAAGAATGTATCGCTTGCCATGAATACTTTGAACTTTCATTGGTCCACACAAATCCATATGAATAAGGTGCAAAGGACCTTCAGTACTTAGATATTTCTTTGGTTTGTGTGATGCTTTCTTCATCTTTCCAATTGCACAAGCCAGACAAACATGTTCACTTTCATACTTGTAATCCGGAAGACCTTCAACAAGTTGTTTATCCACAAGAGCATTGATCGTTTGAAAATTAAGATGAGAAAGGCGGCGATGCCATAACCAAGAATTTTGTGCAGTTGCTTTCGAAAGAAGACAGATCTTAGAAGAAGGAGTTGGAATGTTGTTGAGATCAATTGTGAACAAATTATTATCTCTTGTACCAGTAAGAATATCCACACCCTCTTCAGTCTGCACTTTGCATTCATATCTTCTGAATAGTACTTGAAGATCATTGTCACAAAATTGTCCAACACTAAAAAGATTGTGGCCTAATCCTTCAACATAGGAAACTCTCTTGATAGTGATTCCATTTTTAACAATGTCTCCATAACCAAGTATAGGAGCGATATGATCATTTCCAAATCTGACAGTTCCCATAAACTTCTCAATAAAGTTCGTTAGAATAGACTTGTTTCCAGTCATATGACGAGAACATCCCGAGTCAACATACCAAACACAAATGAAATATTCCTGCAAGGACAAGGAATATGATTTTAGGTACCCACATAGACTGGGTCCTTGCAGGTTAGAGGGATAACATGCAAGTATACATAAACAATCAAACAGTATGTAAGAAACGATTTAAAAAAAATAACACACAAACAAACCTTTTATTGAAAATAACAAACAAGCACACATACTAGTTCAAACAAGAAATACGTATTACAAACAATGTAAAGTAACGGATTATACACAAGTTTTGAGACAAGCAGGACTAGTCCTAGATGTATTGGCACTATCTAAAGAATTTTATCTACAGACAATCCACACTTGTTTGACATGAGTTGTATTTCCATCAAGCTTGACTTTTCTAGAAGCATGCAAAAATCTATCTTTAGGAATCCATTTACTGCTACTAGTTAAGCACAAGTCACCTGAAACACGAACATTCTTTGAGTTAGAAAACAATTTGTTATTTCTATTCTTGACAGGTTTCTTCTTGATGGTTTCTGTGGACTTGTTCACTTTCTTGATGTTATTAGGTGACAACTAACCATACTGATCTTTGTATTTGGTTATTCCTGAAATTGTATCTCTAACCACCTGTAAAGTGCACTTAGAAGTCGTCTGAAAATACCCAGGAAAACTAGAATACCTAACATGCTGAGGTTGTTTGTTACCTAATGAGAAAGATTCATTCTTGACAGTCTTTGGACCACTAGTTGTTTTGATTTCTTTTTTGGATTTAGGTTCAGATTTAACCTTAGTCATCTGTGGTTGTCTAGAAGTCTTTGATTTCTGAGAATCTGTGGAACCTTTGTTTGGTTTCGGTCTTGAATCCGTCTTAGATGATTGATTGGACTTTGGTTGTTTGGTGGTCTTTGGTCTATTAAACTTATCAAATGGGGAAGGTTGTGAAGAGTGTGACTTTGGAATCTTCTTTAGATAAAAATCATGTTTATCCTCCTTTTGAACAAAATGTTTTTCAAATTCAGGAGCAAAATCATAATTTCCTTCCAATAAGCTGACATATCATCTGTTTCCAACTTCACACTTGCTTCACTTATCTTAAAAGGACAAGGACTTCCCTTGAGTGAATTTGATGCTTTGTCTTTATCTTTTAAAGATTGAAGGGCATTTTTCTGAAATTCGAATTCCATTTTAAGTTTATTAAGTTCCTTAAGCACATTCAACTTTTGTTCTTTTTCTTTTTCAAACTTTTGTTTGAAAGCATCAATTTCATTCAAGTAAGTTTATGTTCCCTCAGAAAAATTGGTAAAGGACTCAGTCTCAGAAGCAGTCGGAAAGAAATAATCATTAACATCATTGACATCATAGACATCATCTAGCTCACTATCAGTTTGAACAGAAACATGCACAACTTCACACTTAGTTTGCACAGATGCATTCACAATTTCACAAATAGAACATGCAGTTTGTGAAATTTTCTCATCTTGACACACAGAATAGCTTGGTGAAGTTGCAGTGGCCATTACTTCACAGACAGGACAATTTGGGTGATCACAACCATTGTCATGATTATTGGGTGGGTCACAGTGATTTTGAGTCTTCAAATTATCTATTAAAGATTGTTTTTCATCAAGAGAGTTTTTCAAATCCTCTATTACCTTTTCCAAAACTCTTTGTGGAACATAAGGTCTTAAAATTTCAGGTTTTGGAATTGGAATAGCTTCTTCCAAAGGTTTTTCAGTAAAACACTCAAGAATTTCAGGTATTATAACCTCATGATTATCTTTGTTGCTTTGATGCACAGGGTGACTTAAAAAATCATATGTCTCATCCATTAACTCATAGTTAAAATAGACATTTGCACCCTTCTTTAGAAAATCATCAGCCTCAAAATCACCATGGCTTGGTCTAACAAATTGGTCAGTCATCCCACATCTCAAATAAGATTCCTTATATAATGATGGGATTTCTTTTTGTGCTTGGAGCAAATGTTTTGGATTGACATATCCCAACCCTGAAGTGAATACAGTTTCCGAATTTCTTGGCCTATTCAAAAAGATTTGTTGATATGATCGATTAATCTTATACAACTTTTCTTGATAAGACTTGATTTCAGCTTTAAGTTCATCATTTTCTTTATCAAGTTTTTGTTTAAGAGAATCTTTTATACAACAATCATATTTTAGGTCAGAAATTTTGTCTTCAAATTCCTTCAAATCAGGGGTAGATTCTTTCAGTTTCACATTTAAAGATTCAATGTCCTCAGCCAAAGCATTTGCTCTAAGCATTTCATTGGTCTTTTCAACTTGCAATTGTCTCATGGTCTTGCTTAACTCAAGAACTTTGGTTTCAAGTTCTTGTTTTTCAAGATGCAATTTGGAGTTTGGAGTAAAAGTGACAACAGCTTTTTCAGATTTCAAATTCTCATAATCCTTTTGAAGTAAACCAAGTTTATCTTAAGAATCATGTAATTCTTGTTCTTTGTCTTTCAAAACTTTGGTTATGTTTGAAATCTTTTTACTCAACCCTTTACCATGATCCACAGTTGCGTCAAATTTATCCATATAATGTTTTAACACTTTCTTGGGAATAGTGATTACCTGATCATCCTCTGAAGAACCTTCATCAACATCATCTAACTCCTTTGACTTCTTGATCTTTGTCATGAAGCACACATTTGCTGCAAGTTCATCTGTCTCTTCATCAGAAAGATGTAGCCATTTGTCATCCTCAACGAGAAGAGCAATTCCACTTTCCTCTTGTCTTGCAAGCAAGAGTTTGTACTTGTTGTACTCCGAGTTCTTCTGATGGGGTTTAGTGCAATTAATGGCAAAATGTCCTGGAAGACCACAATTGTAACATTTCTTATCCTCATTCCTCTTGTCCATGACCTTCTTTTCAAACTTCTTCTGATTGTCAAATTTCTTTTCAAACTTCTTCTGATTGTCAAATTTCTTTTCACCACCAACAAATTCTTTCTTGGTTTCAAACTTAGGAGCATTTGCATTCTTTGCATAAGAAGAAACTGATGAAGTCCTAAGCTGATTGTTGGTTGGTTTCTTCTTGAAAAATTTCTTCTTGAAAGCCTTTGTGAAATAAGCAAGTTCCTTGTACATTTCTTTTTGTTTTTCATCCAAATCAGAATCACTCATTTCACTTGAGTCAGAATCAGTTTCAAATTCAACAAAGTTCTGTCTTGAAACTCTTGAAGACTTCTTTTCAGCTACCAAGGCCAGGGGATCTGAATGAACACTTTCTTCTTTCTTCTTTTGAGCTCTCAGAACATCATCAATATTCAACTTCAACTTTTCATACAAAGTATGAATGGTGAGTTTACCAAAATCTGATTGCTGATTGAGTTGAGTGCCATAAATTTGCCATTCTTCCTCAAAATTTTTGATAAACTTGATGTTCAACTCCATATTGGTTCTTTTGACATCATTCTTTCTCAATTCATTGATAACATTGCAGAATTTGATGTATACTTCACTCAGAGGTTCACCCTTCTGTTGCTTAAATGTCTCATACATATTAAGAACAGTTGACAATCTTATGGTGTTTGAAACATCAGACCCTTCCATCTGTTTTTCCACTTCATCCCAAATATCTTTTCCAGTTTCATATGAGTCAACATTGCAATAGATGTCATCTGGAAGTGCTTGGTAAAGATAAGCAATGGACATTTGATCAGCCTCAACACGATTTTTCTGATCAGTATTCCAACTTTCTTCTGGCAAAGGTTCATCATTCACCGGATTCTTAGGAATTTCAGGACCATCCTTGTAAGATTTCCTTAAAAGTTTCCCATTCTTTTGTCTGTCAATCCAATTCAAGAACCTTTTCTTCCACTGAGGATAGGAGCCTCGAAACAACACAGGAGGTCTACCTTCAGAACCAAGAGCCAATGCTTCCCTTGAAGCCATGAAGATCAATTAACAAAAGACTTAGAATTTTTTTTTTGGTTTTTGTCTAATTGTATTGGATGCCGAGCTCAGACCTCGGCAAATGGACCAAATATTTTTGAAAATTTTTAACGTTTGCACAAGAGAAGATTATTAATCAAAAATGATTTTGAATCAATTTTCTTGAAAATTGTTGATTTGCCAAATCTAATTTCAACTGTTTGCCGAGCAGTTTCTTCGGCAAATGGTACAATCAGTCAAGTCACAACATGAGTACACTGATCAACGTCTAACTTCAACTGTTTGCCGAGGAGTTTCTTCGGCAAATGGTACAAACAGAAATTGATCACAAAACACTTAGTCGAATTTTGTTGATACAGCTATTTGCCGAGATAATATCTCTGCAAACAGTGTAAATTGGATCAACACTTAACCAATTTCAGCCAACACACGTATTTGCCGAGCTAAATTCTCTGCAAACAGTGTAAATTGGATCAACACTTAACCAATTTCAGCCAACACACGTATTTGCCGAGCTAAATTCTCTGCAAACAGCACAAATGGATTGTCACTTAGTCGAAGAAAACCAAATCAACTATTTGCCGAGCTTATATCTCTGCAAACAGAACAAATTGATTTGTACTTAGTCGAATCAACCCAAAACACGTATTTACCGAGCTTATATCTCTGCAAACAGAACAAATACCACCACACTTAACCAAAATTTGTTGAATTAAGTATTTGCCGAGCAATAAGCTCTGCAAATAGAACAAATAGCTTCACACTTAACCAAAATTTGTTGAATCACGTATTTGCCGAGAAATAAGCTCTGCAAATAGAACAAATAGCTCCACACGTAACCAAGATTTGTTGAAACATGTATTTGCAGAGCAATAAGCTCTGCAAATAGAACAAATAGGATCAACACTAGCCAACGACCTCAGCAAACACTAGAATCCACTAAAAGACAAAATAGTCGGTTTCAGGTCGTCTTCTTCGTTCAGCCAAACACCCAAACGCCGAGCTCACAGAAAATCTTCGATTTCTCCTTCATTTTTGTGAATTAAAGCTTCAAATTTGTATCAAAATACTCAGAAACTAATCCCGCACAAACCCTAAAACAAATTAACAACTAATTTCAACCAGAATTCAAACCCAAACGAACATGTCATTTGCCGAGCTCAATCAAAATCGGATCAAATGATGAAATTAAGCTCTGAAATTGATAACGAAGGAAGATATAATAACAACAAAGTGATCGGTGAACAAATTTCGAAGAAAAACACACTGAATTTGCTGAAATCACTTGAACAGTGATCTCGGCAAATGGTAGTTTCAGAAGAAAAGATTCATATGCCTCGAACAAGAGAAATGTCTTTTGAATGGAAGGCACCTATTGTGAGGGAATGGTCTTTTGCAAGGTTTCCTCCCTTCTTTGCTTTACTTAGAAATGCTTTTTTCTTTTTGTGAGAGAAAAGAAGCCACGAAGCAGGGAACAAATTTAAGATTTTAAAATAAGGGTCAGTATAGAATGAAGGGACGGCCCTAATGTTGTGTTGGCAAAGCCAACTTCTTGGGTTTCGGGCGGAGAAAAGCGGACGTGGGGACTCGGGTCGGGGCGCAGCGTAACTAAGGGATTCCATTTAGGGCGAGACAAAATGGGCTTTAGAAGACCCGTAGCTGGCCATAACTCGAACTGGGCATTCTATTCTAGGCCGGAGGATTCTTTACTGACTCGTCTGATGTCTCCTGAGCGTCTTCCCGGTGAAAAAGGGAACTGTTTAGCGGTTGTCTCGCACTCCTGGAGGATGGTCGCGGTGTACGAAGACCTCGTTCGCTTCTCTCTGGAAGCTTTTTTATAGAAGTGCCTTCTAATTGGCTAATCCTTCTTGCAGGAGTTGTTGTACCAGCTCAAGAAGCAAGTGCTTCTTTCTTCCTTTTGGTATTGAAGCGGCTCATTCTTTCTGGTTCACGACAAGAATAGAACACTTCGGCCCGCTGCAGCCTCTGAATTCCCCATCATCGCCTACTCTTTTGATGGGTCACCCATTTATCAAGGGAAGACTGAATCAGGCCGCATATGGTGGGACATCTGCGACTATGACGGTTGTTTCCAAAATGCACAAGAAACTGATCTCGAGCTCGAAGCCGAGAGAGAGCGGAAGCCGCTTCTCATAGCTGCTCTTTCCACACCTCCGGATATCTGGTGCCAAATCGTCGCCCCTTTCCTTATTTTTTCGATAATAGAGTTGGCTATCTCTGTGGCATCGATTGTACAAGTTCGTGAAGAGGGCTGGACGAGTGGAATGAGGGAGAGCGGCTCGATCGACAAAAAAGAATAGTAGCCCCCTATAACCCTCTGATTGTACTGTCAGTTCGAGAGGCGCTTCGCGCTGGCCAGCGTAACACCTGGTGTTCTGACAGTGCGCTTGTACCGGGCCTGAGGTAGACGAACGGTTCACTGTCAGTGGTTCCATACGTCAATCCAATCCTGAAGGAGCTAATGAAAGCAGGAATTCAAATGAAAGTGGGCTCTTCCTCTTCGATTCAAGCAAGTCGACCATTGAATCTATTAAACTGGCGGTCCGTAGAACCTATAAAAAAGAGATGGTTATGGCGCGAAGTACTCTTGTGCACCTACGTCACTCGGCTCGCGCGCAACCTCTTCGAGCTTTCTCCGCCAGCTCTATCTTATGTAGTGTGGTGGCCGGCCTTCCTACCAGAAAAAAACTCAAAATTCAGAAAATTAGCACAAAAACAGCTTCAAATAAGCTTGTGGATCGTTCAGATATGCTGATTGTGCTCTGATACCAAATGTAAAGATGTGAATTTGAGCTTTTGTGTGTGTTTTAGTGTGTGTTAATGGCGGTTATGGTGTGAGAGAGTAGAGAGAGAAAGTGTGTGTGTAAGGGAAAGATTAGTTTGTATTATGGGTCAAAAGGTTACAATTTTGATAATGGAGGGGGTTTATATACTTCTATACAATTTACACTATGCCCCCTTCCATATTTACAACTTAACAATATAAGTACAAATTACATAAAGGAAACAAATCAACTACTACAAATTATATTTCTAACAGTACTGATGCCAGTGTGCTTGAAACTGGTAATCCTGATCAACTTCCTCCAGTGTCTGAATCCGAAAGCAGGAAACTGGCAGCTGTTGGCAATGCAATCAAAGAAAGAAAGAAACAAAGAAAAGCCAATCTGCTAGCTTCAAGGGTTCAACAGCAAGGTTTGGGTTTGCTGGACATAAATGATGCCAATCTATTGGGCATCACACTGGAACAATACAAGGGCATAAAGAATGACCCAAGGATAGTTGGAATGGTCAGTGAAATGGTTGATATTCAACTGGAAAGAGACTATCCAGATGATGAAGTTAATTTTGATGCCAGATCAATAAATGTGTCATTGGAGAAGGCTAGAGAGTTGAGGGCATCTGGAATTGAAAGAAGAATTCAGAATGTCCAGAAAGTTGTTAAAAGAGTACTTAACCCACCTAAGTCCAGAGGAAAGCTAAAGCCACTGCCAAGAGATGCAGACCTGAGGACTTGGGTGCAACCAAATGAGCCAACAACTGAAGATATCCGAGCTGCAGTGCAGAAACTGAGCACTGGCCAGATCAAACTGGCAAATGAATCTGAGGCAAGGGCATATCTAAGTGAAGTGCTACAGCGGAGATATCACCCTGGCAAGATCATTGATGTAAAGATCTCGATCAAGCCAGGAACAAAATGTTTCTATGTTGGTGTTAAGTATTCCGATGGACCTTTCTGCTATACTGAAGATCCAGATGTCCATAGGTATGGCCATTCTGAGCATGTGGAGATGCTGAATGTGTTGGAGGCTAGGCAGCAGAAAAACAAGTTGGAAAGGGGTTGGATTTATGTTCTCCAGCAACTGATCAAGTTCAAAGAATGTGTTGAAGAAAAACTGAACTTTGATCCTGAAGACAAACTGCCTATTTCTTCATCTGCCAAGAGAAGGAAAACTGGCGAAGGGCCATCTATATAAGCTTTCCTTCAGTTATCTTCTTGTAATTTTATTTACATTCTTGTAACTTGTATAAATTTCATTTCTTTGTATAGATGAAGTTACCAGTTTGTAACCACAAGGTAGATAACAGATTAAATCTAACAATCTAAAAAGAAAAACCCAAGGCATTTATTGATCTATAAAAATGCCTTGGAAAATTTAGATAGATTTAGTCGAACAAGTCTTTCCAGTTCATACTTGTATAGATACAAGAACTGAAAAAGACTTGGCAATATTTCAGGACAAATAGGGGGAATTTGTTAGGACCAGTTTCGCTGAAAACTGGCCAGTCTCCAGTTGCATCTGGAGACCAGAAGATTTGTCCAGAAATATACGAAGTCGAGTTGCAACGTACAGTTAACGCAACTGAAGACTTCCTCCAGTTGAGATCTGACCAGATATGAAGACCATTCCAATTGAAGTCGAAGACAACAAGTGGAAGATAGAGAATGACAATGGAAGCGAAACCCAGTTGACATTCTACTCAGATAGAAACTGGAGAATATCAGTTTAAAGCCTTTACAAAGCTTTACACTGATTACGAGGAAGACCTTTATGCTTTATGTGTCTTTAACCGGACAATAGCAATTGTCTATGTTTAAAGTACAAAAGTACATAAAGCAGGTTGAATAAAGTGACTTTATGTCATACTTTATACAGCATTTAATTGGAAGTCGTATTGCTTCCTTAAATGCTCTCAACCCTATTTGTACGATGAAGTTGGAATCCCAATGATAACTTTATCTATAAATAGAGGTCTTTGCACAACCAAGAAAAGAACTTTTGCATATTCAGACAATTGCATTTTCTTGGTGAACTTGTGCAATATTCTCTCAATCGCAAAAAAGGAACATTTCACAACTTTAAGTGTTTCGATTGTTTAGAGAATTTCCAAGTATTAGATCGATTGTATTTCATAGGTTGTTAGGATATTTACTCTTTTGATTATCTTGGTTCCGCAACAACCTTGTAATTTTATTTAAGGGTTAAGTGCACGGAAATGTAATCAACTAAGGCCGAAAAGTTATTGTGTACATGAACTTACAAAAAGTTTATTGTATACATGAACTTACAAAAAGTTATTGTGTGCATGAACTTACAAAAAGTTATTGTGTGCATGAACTTACAAAAAGTTATTGTGTGCATGAACTTACAAAAAGTTATTGTGTGCATGAACTTACAAAAAGTTATTGTGTGCATGAACTTACAAAAAGTTATTGTGTGCATGAACTTACAAAAAGTTATTGTGTGCATGAACTTACAAAAAGTTATTGTGTGCATGAACTTACAAAAAGTTATTGTGTGCATGAACTTACAAAAAGTTATTGTGTGCATGAACTTACAAAAAGTTATTGTGTGCATGAACTTACAAAAAGTTATTGTGTGCATGAACTTACAAAAAGTTATTGTGTGCATGAACTTACAAAAAGTTATTGTGTGCATGAACTTACAAAAAGTTATTGTGTGCATGAACTTACAAAAAGTTATTGTGTGCATGAACTTACAAAAAGTTATTGTGTGCATGAACTTACAAAAAGTTATTGTGTGCATGAACTTACAAAAAGTTATTGTGTGCATGAACTTACAAAACTTCTATTATTGTTTATTTGACATCATCATCATCAAGATATGGAGATCCGATTTTTTTTTTTAAATTCTTATGGTTCTAAATTCTGATGAATGTGTGTAGTTAGAACTAGTTTTTTGACCCCAGGGGGACGTTGTCCGGGATCGACACTGCGTCATGCAAGCATTTATACATACAACGGTACCTAAAAGTTTGGACACTTAAAATTTACTATAGTTTAGTTAGAAACCTTAAAATAAGAGATAGAGAGTAAAGAAAAAAAAAGATTTGATGATTAAAGTTAGAAACCCAAAGTTAATTGATAAAAATTAAAAACTTTAAAACTAAACTATAATTAAGTTTGTATACAAAAGTTAGACTAAAGTTAAAAAACCAATAAGTTAAGTGGTACAAATAAGTTAAAAGCGTTAAATTAAGAGATAGAAAGTAGGAAAAAAAAATAAAAAAATTGATGATTAAAGTTAAAATCCAAAGTTAATTGATAAAAATTAAAAACTTTAAAAGTAAGTTAAGTGTATAAAAAAAAAAAAAAAAAAAAAAAAAAAAAAAAAAAAAAAAAAAAAAAAAAAAAACTGCAGAAAATGACAAAATAAGAATAAGACAAAATTGCTGACGTCATGATGACGTCAGCAATTTTGTAAGAATTCACAAAGGTTACCGGCTAAGGGAATAGCAGGTCAATCGTGTACTCTATAACCTTTTTTTAAGGGTTCATGTATACAATAAACCTTTTGTAAGTTCATGTATACAATAACTTTTCGGCCTTAGTTGATTACATTTCCGTGCACTTAACCCTTTATTTAAAGATAATAAATAAATTACACTTGAAAAATACATATCATCTCACCAATTTACATTACTTGTATTGCATTGTCAATTACTTATTTATTATTGTCACCTTAATAAGTAATCTAACCAAGAACTTGGTATACATTCACTGCAACTGGTCGTCTCCAGTTCAGTGTCTATATTGCAAAGTCACCCCACCATCGACATAGAGGTGTCTTCAGTTAGTACCATCTAGTGAGTTGGGACTTACAAATCACAATATGTATAAGTAAAGGCAATGCATAACTTACAAGTAGCCTTTATGCGTCACAATATCAATCACAATATGTATAAGTAAAGGCAATGCATAACTTACAAGTAGCCTTTATGCGTCACAATATCAATCACATCAAGATTACAAGACGTAAAGTAAATGCGTATAATAAATGAGCACAAGTGATGTCAATATCAAGATATGTGCCGTAAGCATGATAAAGTCATAACGCATATCATAAGTGTGACCATCAAGTCATCAATGCAACGATACTCACATGTCATCCCAATGAACAATGTGGCATCTCAAAATCATCGGTGTATATATGTCTATATACCCGGGGTCCATGTCCGTCTTACAAATGCAACGATACTCACATGTCATTCCAATGACCAATGTGGCATCTCAAAAACATCAAGTGTATACATCTATACACTTGGAGGTCCATGTCCGTCTCACAAGTGTCCATATCAATACGTATGTGTGTTTGTCTCAATCACAAGTCCATCAACCATCAAACCAACTAAAGCAACAAGTACATACACTTCGTACGCCTTTACAATTAAAGAATCATAGATGCTTATATATAGGGTCACCCGCAGCCTTCCCACCACATCTACAACTCTTTAATGGTATCGTCGTCTTTCATGTATGCACTACTATCCTAATTATAACAATATATAAATCACAATCATGTGCGAAATCAATCAAACGTGTCAATCAATCTATCAATCATTCAATCAATCAAACAAACAACTAATCACATAAATGTACACTTTCCAGCCCGAATCTCAAACGAGTAGGGAGCTACGGAACTCACCTTGATCGGCAATGAGAAGTTAAGATTGATTTATAGTCGAGTTACAATCGTTCAACGTTCACTTCACGTCCACCACCTACAATTTTAATATACATATTCATTAATGTACAAGTCAAAACCCTAATCGTGTTTTAATTGAGACTCAAGTCATTTGAAAGGTTCCCGGGACTCGACAACGTCATTAAAGAAGTCGATAGGTAGTTTGTAATGATTTAAAGTCGTCTCGTGTTTCCAAAGGCTATTATTAATCATAATGCACATATTATTATATTAGATCAAAACCCTAACTAGGGCTCCCTACGTGTTTCACAACTTTGAGTGCTTCCTGGGGCTTATATATCATAATAGAAGTCCGAAAACGATTTAAGACGAAGCTAGACTCGATCCAAGGACACGGGTGTGCAAGCTGGACAAACAGGAAAATTCATTTTGTGGGTCAGCGTCTTACACGCCAAAGATGGCGTCTCACACGGTGGGAAAAAGTGAACCAACGTAATGGACGGTATAGATCACTGTAAGAGACGGTCAGCTAGAAAACGAACCAGCGTAAAGGACGGTGATGCCACCGTCTCAGACGGTGGCTTGGTTTGTGCAGTTTCAGCGTTTGGTTGGCGTAAAACAGGAGGTAAGGTTTTTAGTTTGAAAATGCGAGATACAGTCCACCGTCTCATACGGTGGGACCATCGTATGAGACGCCACCACGGTTTCATACGCCACCCAGGTAACGTGTTAGACGTCCAGCCATCTCCAGGCCAGTGTAAGCCACGCCAAGCTTGGCGTCTGGGACGCCATTTCTGGGCAGAAAACGTGCAGCAGGAAGAACAAGGGAGGAGGTGACCAAGAACCAACCCAAACTCGATTTTTAAGCTCAAAAATGACTTAATAAGTTCAAAAACCCGTTTTGTAGCATAATTGTACCTTTACAAACTTAAATACACTTAATCTATTACATAGATCCATTTCAAAACACCCAAAAATCTCCAAAATTACTTTGACCCATTTCAAACCCTAGTCACAACCCTAATTTCGATTAAATGACAATTTGAGCTCAAAATCGGCCAAGAGTCAACAAAGGGACCAAGAAGGAAGTTGTTTACTACAATTGCATGAATTTAAATCAAGAATACTTACAATTTTTACCACCAAACGCTAAAATCCGAAAATGAGCTTGACAAATGTGATTCCTTGCACTTTTAGTTGTAAATTTTCGATATAATGAAGATATGATGATGATGATTATTATTATTGCTTTAACTTGACTTAAACAACATTAAATGATGTTGGAATTAATGAGAGATAGAGATATGTGTTTGTGATGTTCTTGCATTTACTTAGAGAGAGAAGAGAAAGAGATAGAATGAGTGTGTGGTGGATGGGGTGCAAGGGTTTGGGAGGATAGGGTTGGGTCAATGGGTTGGTTCATGGGCATGGGTCTTGGGTTTGGTTCAACCCAAAGAGGACCCACTACATTTCTAGTTAATTAAATCGTAGTTAAGTATCGTCTATATCAAACATGTCGGCCAATCGATTCCATTTAACACATATCACGTCATAAATTCATATAAAGGCTTTCAATTATATTACTAATCATAATAGTTAGTCAAATTACATATACGATCAAATATAGCGGATGTTACAAACATATTTACTCATTTAAAGGACACATTATCACAATTATCCGTTTTTAAACCTTAAAATTCTCATATATACCCAAATAAATTATTTTAATGATAATTTAACTTTAAAAAACTCTTGGGTAATTGTGATAATATGTTATTTAAACAGGTAGATATGTTAATTTGATTTTTAGGGAAGGGATATATAAGATTCTTAAAACAAAAATTGAACTTATTCATTTTGAAAATTCAAAAAACATTATAAAAAAAAAGAAATATATAAAGGAGGATCCAAACTTTGGTACAATCGCATAATTCTCACACCACCAAATACTTTATGAGGTCATTATGAATAGTTATGAAAAAAATATGTTTGGAGTTCGAATCTGTTTTAACTTTATATGATAGTATTCAAAGGCAAGTGCTAGTCATTGGTAGTAAGTTCATTATCAAAATTACAAAAGCTTAAAAATGTTCAAATACAAATTTATATAAACGAGAGTAAGTACCCGCACGTTAAAAATGTTCGAATGTGTAGGCGCCTCATGGATGCTCTTGAAGAGGTAATATTTTGGGTTTCAAACATGGTAAACTAGTAACAGATTGTTTCTTGGTTGTGTACTTCTGTAATTATTTCCTCAACTGAAAATTACGAGAGATAGTGCCCGCGCGTTGCGGCGGTAAGATGGTAGGGGTGATAGGTCAAGTTATAGAGTACGATAGCCCTTTGATTTAAAAATTCGTCGAAAGTATATCGAATGACATCTCTAATGAAAGAGCATGAAATTTTAAGAACACCCATATAATTTTTATAATTTATCGATTGACGGTTTTTGAGATAAAAGATTTTGAATGAATTGGAGGAATAAATGATTTATGGAGGAGAGAGAAAAAAGATGATTGGTTGAGATTTGAGGAGAGAGAAAGGGTGTTTGGTAAATATAGAATTGATAGAAGGACATTTTGGGGAAGTAAATGTTGAAACTTAAATTGTTAGACAGGGGGAATCTGCTTTAAAATATAGTATAGATATATATAGAGGTGAGTTATTTTAGGACCACTCTTAAATTAGGACCATTAGGAACATGTGTAAATTGTAACTTACACATCATCATCATCACCGACCACCACCATGATCATCTCCGACCACCACCATGATCCTCCGGCGACGGCGACCACCGCCACCACGACTTACACATGTGTAAGTTAACTTACACATGTGTAAGTTATATACAACTTACACATGTGTAAGTTAACTTACACATGTGTAAGTCGTGGTGGCGGTGGTCGCCGTCGCCGGATGATCATGTTGGTGGTCGGAGATGATCATGGTGGTGTGGTGGTGGTCGGAGATGGTGAAAAATGAATGATTGAGATTTGGTCCTAATGGTCCTAAAATAAGGAGTGGTCCTAAAATAACTTCCTCCTATATATATATATATATATATATATATTTTAACAACGAGTTAATAATTAGCAATTAGCATTCAAGACACCACAATGACATTCAACTGGACAGTATTAATATATGCTAAAGAAAATTTTGTTTTAACTACTTTTTTGTTAAGGCAACGAGTTAGATTACATCCGAGAAGATATATGCAACCTCAAGCCCTCTACTAGTCGTGACCAAAAACAAAAACCGACCCGACCCGTACCTGTTTTTGACAATGGAATAAAAAACGTGTTTGACCAAAATCTGAACCAATTTTAATCCGGTTTTAGTCAAAGGTTTATCGATTTTGGTCAAATATTGACCCTTTTTTTTTCGAGTTTATTGCCCAAAAACTGAATCCGAACTGAATTCAAACCGGTCTCAACCCGAACTTAGGATCCGAAACCAGTTTCAAACCGTCGGTTTTCTGAAAACTTTTATCGGTTTGGCCAAACCCGGTTTTGATTGGGTTTGATTTCAGTTTTTCCTGACCAGTTTGAAAAACCCAAGTTTTTTGAACACGACTACCCTCAACGAGTTAGGTTCAAAACTTCAAATAACTACATAGTCAGGATTTCCATGCATATTCTTTTCTTTTTTAATCATCTATAAACTTTAAGTTCCAAACTGCCAACTGTATTCTACTATATTAAGTTATGGAGAAGAGTGATCTACTCGATTCATAATTCAGTGAGAACGTGGCTTGCTATACCCCATAAAAAACACTTGTCGGGATTATGGTCTAGTATAGTAAGATTGGAAAATTCAAAATTGGGGGGGGGGGGGACTGTATTCGCTTTTGGATTGATGCTTGGGTTGCCGAGCTCTGTTAAAGGATCTCTTTCCTCATTTATTCGAGTGTGAGGCCCAAACAAATACTTTGGTTTGTGATTGTTATATTTTGCAGGATTAAATGACCTCATGGAGTTGGAGATGGAATAACCATTGCTGATAACGTTTGAACATAATAAACTCCAACAATATTCGTCGATTGATACAACAGGAGACTTCTCGACAAGATCAATGAAGAAGGCAATATTGATCATGCAACAGCTCTCGTCGCTGCATTATGAGCATAAATGGCTTAAATGGGTTCCTTTGAAGATTAACATATTCATATGGAGATCACGTAACATTCGCATTGCAACAAAGTTAGCATTAATGGCAAGAAATGTGACTGTCATGCAATCTTTGCTCCTTATGTGGAGTGGCAGTTGAAGATGTTGATCATCTTTTCTCGGCATGTCAGGCGACTCACCAGGTTTGGCAAATTCGTATGGCAATGGTGCAAAATTTCTCCACTCTTCGCCTTTTCATGTAAGGATTTATTTCTTCTCTTCAAACACGCAAATTGGGATAAAGCAATATGCGAGATAATCCAAGGTGTGATCTACATTGCTTGTTGGTTAATTTGGAAGGAGGCGAGCGCAACGAAGGTATATTTAATGGCAAGGAGATCTCTATTCAAAAGTTATGTAGCAATCTTAAAGCGATCTCTTTTATTCTGATTAGGCATAGAGGAAACTATAAGGATTTGGATTGGAGAAAATGGTGTTCCTTCTCCTTCTAATTGTATTTTGTACTTGTATGGTTCTTTGCCCGGCGAATTCTAACTAAGACTACCCACATTAGTTTACCAATCCAACCCAATCTTCAATTAAAAATTAATTTTTCTCTCTTCCACCTATACAATCCAACCAAACTCCAATTTTCACTCACATTCACAACCCAACCCAAACTATTATATTATTATATAAATATAATTAGAAATAGATACGTTTTTAATAAAATTTATGTCAAAATGTTCGTATAAGAAAAATAAAAAATATCATGGCTTTATATTTATATAAAAACTTATAAATTACAAAATATTAATGGAAAAACAAAAAAGGTGTAAAACTAATTATGGTAAAGAGGATGTTATCTAATCAAAGAATGATGTGGCAAAGGAAAGGCTCACGATCTGGTTCATGCAGATGAACAGATCGTTGTGAAGACTTTTGGCATTTTCTGTACATACTACTCCCTTCGTCCCACTAGAAGTGTCATGTTTTGAATTTTCAAAGTCTTTATTTATAAACTTTGACCTTAAATATATCTTTTTGTGTTATGTAAAACTTGATGAATATTATATGAATGAAAACACGTCTAAAACACAAACAATACATATAAGTTTCGTCAAATATTTTCTAACACAAACAAAATTATTTAAGGTCAAAGTTAAAAAAAATTGGCTTTGAAAATTCCAAATGTGACACTTCTAATGGGACGGAGAGAGTATTATTATATTGAACGATCCACTAACTAGTTCACTGATAATGTTAGCCTAACGGGTTTTTAAATTGAAATTTGCAGTTTAGAAAAGAAAAAAAAATACAAAAGTAATTTTTTTTTCTTTTAACAAAATAGAAAAAGAAGGATTGAGATTCTCTACATTTACTCCAACTTCATAGGTGAAGTTGGAGTAAATGTAACCATTGGATTAAATCCAATGGTCAAGATTAAAAGTTGATGTTTTAATCTTGACCATTGGATTTAATCCAATGGTTACATTTACTCCAACTTCACCTATGAAGTTGGAGTAAATGTAGAGAATCCTCATCCGAAAAAGAAAGAAAAAGGTGGTGTAGAAATCGAAGACTTCTGTAGTTGGTATATACTTGGTAGACCACTGAAAAACAAGTTAAAGACTTGAGGTCAAGTCAAACACCCATAAACACTCCCCCTCCTGCGAATTATCTCACACACGCACACGGTTCCTCACTAGCAAAGTAAGTAACATCAATTTCCAGCTAATAACTTGAAATTTCTTATGTTTTCTCTTCAAATCCAATTCAATAATTTCCCTTTTTTTACTCTTAATATAATTCTAACCTTTTTTTTTAGTCAATAATTTCTAGGGTTTTATTCGCATCCCAAACCCTAAATTAGAAATTAGAAAAATTATAATTTTTGTAAAAATTATATAACTTATAACTTAGGGCTTATATTTTATAAGTTATAATTTATAATTTATATATACATATGGAATCAGTTACATTAGATGCTGATAAGATAAACAAACCAAAAGTGAATTGGGAAAACAGTAGTAAAAAAGTGTACACAAGAAAGCCTAAAGAAGTTAATAAACTAGATACGAATCATCGCTCGGAATTCGTTAATCCGTTGGTGGTCAACGTAGTAAATAACCGTGTCAAGATTAATTTAAAAAAGGTGGCGTCGAAAAACGAGACTAGGCAGCTTAGTAAGAAGCTAAAACTAGAGCTAGATCAAGTTAGGGGTGTAGTACAAAAGCTCGAGGATAAAAAACGTAACGCTCAAGCGTTTAAGAGTTGTAGTAATCTGTTACAACGGTTGATGAAGCATAAGAATGGTTGGGTGTTTAACGAGCCGGTTGATGCTGAGAAGCTCGGGTTGTTTGATTACCATGATTTTATTAAAAAGCCGATGGATTTAGGGACGATTAAGGAAAGGATTGGTGAAGGTTATTATAAGTTGCCTAAGGATTTTGCAGAAGATGTTAGGCTTACGTTTAGGAATGCTATGACGTATAATAGTAAAGGGCATGGTGTTCATGTTATGGCGGAACAGTTGTTGGGTATATTTGAAGACAAGTGGGCGTTGATTGAAGCCGAGTGTAACGCAGACTGGAGTGCAGTACCTTTGACCAAGACTTGAATGACGTAGATAAAAGGTAATTTGTCGATATATTTGTTCTGCAGTTTTTATTTTTGTAATTGATGAGGACTTGCATTCTTGATAGTATGTAGTGTTGTTAGCATTTTCATGATTAAGTTATTGTCTTGGAACCTTTTTTCACTAGATTATTTTGCTAAAATACCTGTATAGTTCAAATGGAAAATTTAACGTCAATGAGGTCGGCTGTGTATTTGAAATGCAGTATTTAAGAGATTAGAATCATAGAATGTATGTTGACCATCATAAGTAAAGCTAGTCATGATGCAAGAATGTTGACCCGTAGAAATTAAACTCATCTTTGGAAGTTGCAGATGATATAGTTATGTATAATCTGCTAAGTAGTTAAAGACATAAATTTCGGTGTTTCGGTCAAACACTGGTATGCGAAATTTCGGTTTTCTCGGTGGTATACCGGTGGTATACCGGTAATTTTAAATATTAATATTTTATATATTTTATATATAAATTTTTATATTTTATATAACATAGTATTTATGTATATACATAAATAAGAGTAAAAGATAAAACCTGGAAGTGCTGAAACAGAATTCACCGAAATTTCGGAAATTTTGGTCAAATTTCGGAAATTTCGGTGGTATTTCGGTCAAATTTCGGTCAAAACCACCGAAAATTTCGGAAACGATATCGAAACCGAAATTCAATACCGAAATTATGTCCCACCACCGAAAACCGGTATACCACCGAAATACCACCGAAATTTCACCGAAATTGATAACATAGATGTATAATCTGTTTCTTGAGGATTATTGGTTAGTTTATCAGGTATTACTTAAAGCATCAGTTGGGTAGGAATGTAGGATTATCTCAAGTTCTCAACTATATTTCAATAATTCAATTGTCAAAGTTAGTGATGGTGATTCCAAATTTTAGTGTGCTTAAGCCTCACCTATTAGTTTGTAAATTGTGGTAATCAGATTATAAATGTCATTACAATCTGTAGAAGAAATAAATGAAAGTGGAGGATTATATGAACTAATCTGCTGATGTAATTTGGTTTGGTCCTTATTCCGTTGGTTAACTCTAGAAAGTGTGCAAGAATCTATGTCTGTATGAAGTAACATAGGTTACATGATTAGTTCTTTGGTCTTTGTGGTATTCCTGATCTTAATTGCATATGATATTAAAGCATTTTGTACGATCCAGCTGGGTCGGTCAGAAAGAGGGCAAGATTTTTCCAAGATCTCCATGATTGCATTATATGCTTTTTTTGATCTACTTCGAATCTGAATAAAGTTTTATTCATTTTCTTGTAATCGGTTGGTTAAATTTTGTGTAGCATGTGTGAGAAGAGTAAGGTTGATTGAATCGTTTTTATTCTCTTTTTTTGCAGTTTATCACAGTATGTACCTCACCTTCCCTTTCTATATGCTTCTAGTTGCGAAGCTGATGCAGAATGTGCCCACCAACTTTGTAGCCAGATGCTTATGGGAATGTCTTGTGTTATACCGGATGTCACTTGAACATGTAGGTCTGTATCAATAAGTGTTGCTTTATTATGAATTAGGTCGTTTGATATGTATAGATTGGTTGTAGCTGTAGCTTGTAAGAGATTAATGTCAGTTGCTGATAATTCATACTAGGTTTTTAATTTAGTAGAGGTGCAATTGAATAGATGCAACAAAATGCATAGTAGGTAGTTAGGATGAAGAACTTATCATGTAGATGATTTTCATTTGTGGAGCGGTTGTCGTTGATGAAGTCATATAAGCAGTTGTTGGCTGTTAGTGGTTGGGTCCTGGTCATTGCCATACCAGACCGTATGTTAGCATGAACTGCTTTGTGTATGTATGAACTTTCATTCATTAGTCGTATCCTTGTTTGTCCAGACCAAATACAGGTCTTGATTGAGCTTTCTACTTTGTTGTGAATTGTTGGTCGTGTTCTAGTATGTTGATCGGTACCTTTAGATACCTAATGCCAACTATGATCTGTTTGATCAGTTTATTGGCACATCTAGATTCTGGTTAGGTTGGTCTCTTGCAATTAAAGTCAGGAGGCAACCTATTTCTAAAATTATTACACGTTTTCACCCAACCATGCGACACTTGTTAAGAAGTGTTAATTGAACTTGATGTTTCCATGAAAGCTTGGGAAAAAACCATAGAATCATAATTTTTAGAAATGGTATACTAGCTTAAAGTATCAGTTATAATGTGAAATTGAATTTCAAAAAGGGGCGGATGTAAGTTTTTGAATGATTTTTTTTTTTTTTTTTTTGAAATACATGTTATCTAGTCAATTTAGGATGTAATGTTGAAGAGAATCATGTTCTTTATCAAAATACATGTAATGTCAGGAGGCAACCTATTTCTAAAATTATTACACGTTTTCACCCAACCATGCGACACTTGTTAAGAAGTGTTAATTGAACTTGATGTTTCCATGTAAAAGTAAAAAGTGTGAATTAACAAACTTTGATTAAGTTAACTTTCTATTTTTAGCATGAATTTTTGGCTTAAAAAGAAACGTGTTTATCAAATGATACTTTTAACATGTGGCCATGTGCCTATGGGCCATATAAGTAATCGGACCCCTCCAACCAACACATTTTCTTATTTAAGTTTTCAAACTAAAGGTTAAGTCAACATTAATTTATCTAATCAGCTCCCTCTCAATCAAGCAACCGACCCTCTTAATATCAAATCCGAGCTTCGTTACTACCGGAGTACCGGCAACTCGGCAAGGTTACTATGCAACAACCAATCAAAGGCCATTAACCCAATCCACAATATTCCACATGCGAATTTCTTTTGCAATTTCCTCTCATCCCAGTATCCCACAATCATCTTTCCAGAGTGTCTTCCGGTGAGCCGGTGACTAGAGGTGGCAAGTGCTGCTTCCTCTACTGCGACTCCTAGCGCTCTCTCCACAAGCACAGAGGTTGTGTTTGAGATTTAATCAGTTGCAACAATTTACACAAGTCAAGGTTTGATATGACAAAAACAAGGTAAACTACTCTCTACCCGCTCTGATGATTTCTCCAGCAAAGGTACCTTTGCATTAGTTTGCAACCCGATGCGAATGATATCCACTTCGTGATATTCCGTAGTCAAATTTCTTCCGCCGTCATCCTTCAAGATTGGCATTCTGTCAATTTCATAAAGAGCTGGTAGCCTGTTACCTTAGAGTCAGCTGCTTACACCCATTCAACTTTTCGTTAACTCGCTGTTGAAAGGCAGCCATGTTCAAGCTTTTAATAGTTTTAGCAATTACACCAGGAGACAGGAGTTTAATATTACATAAAGAAGAGCAACACAATTAGTGACTAACAACATCTCAATGGATTCAGAATTTCTCGCAGCATTACATTTAGTTTATTAATTTAAACGTATTAGATGAACTTATCCAACCAAAACATTTTTGGAATATCAGTTGTGTTCTAAAATGTGATCACTGGTAATCAACAGATTTCGAAATAGTTTTAAAGAACATGAAACGCCCTAACAATAAACCAATCTAACACTCTTAGTTGTGCAAAGGGTATGTGGGCAAGGTTCCCTTATTATTGGGCAGGTAAGTAGGCCTAGTGCCTCCTGAACAACACAATCGAGCAAAGGAGGTACATTAAAAGTTCAACCCATATTCAAAAATGTGACAACTTCTTTTCAAATCGCAACAACCCGCAACCAAAAGGTCTGTTCTAACTCTGGTTGGCAAACTTGATTCCCTTCTCGATAGATGACTTTAGCTCAGGTAGAAGAGCCTCTAAACCTTGTTTTTCATAGTCTGAAAGTGGGCCAAGACCTAGGACTTCCTCTACACCGTTCTTGCCGAGTCTCACCTGTGCAAGAAATGCATCAATTACTCAAAACTTCACAAAAAAATTAAAAGAAAAATAAGTAAATATATAGATGGATAAATAAATATATAAGATGAGCCTTCCAGAAGCATCAGATGTGGTCATAAATTATATTTTTTATAAAGGGGAAAAGATACCTTGGCAAATTAATATCACACGACATAAAACATTACAATTACATGGTTGTGGTTATACACATGACAAGCCATTTGATCATAAATATTTATTTCAAAAGAAAAGTGCTTTTTCTTATGAGGAGTTGATGTTATCACAGCTCTAAATTTTTTAATAGAAGGGGCTTAGCATCAAGTGTCCTAACATTTTGAAGTTAAGCAATGCCGACAGAAAATGGAGAAACTTGCCAGCTTGGTGAAAGGGTCAGGTCACGGATAACCTAGCAATGCATAATGAACTAGAAAGAGATGAAAGTAATAGTGAAAATACCTTTGATGCAAAGAAAGGTAGTTCGGTAACATTTGATTGCACAAATGAGCATTCCACGACATCTGGGACACCGTTAAGTCCCTTCAAACAAGCATCGGCAAAAATTGCTCCAGCATAACTGCATATACAAGTAAAAAAATCCACTTTATACAAGAACATGCACTGTAGATTCAACATTTTGAAACTGAAAGGGCTATATAACATATCTATCAACAAAATGCAAATAATATAATCATATCTAAGAAAAGGATTGTGGTCCACACACAGGACTCATAAAACTCACTAAGTAAGTAATTAAAAGAAATAGAATATCAATTAAATCTTACGCCATTGAGAGTGTAGCAGAACCCTTTCCAGCCTTTGCTTCAACAACCTCCGTTCCACCATCTTGAGTTCTTTTAGTTAGAGCAAGTATTTGTTCATCTGATAAATTGTTTGCTTGTGGTGTAGCCTGTATATAGAAACACCCATCAGTACCATACAGCAAACATTTTGATACATCACTTTTATGGAGGCAAATGTACACACATATCCACATAAATACCTGGGAAAACAATGGTAGAATTGTAATACCAGCATGACCACCAACAACAGGCACATTTACACCTGAAACATGAGAATACTATTAGATTATCAAAAAAAAGGCATGTCTATCCATATAAGAAATAGCTAGGATGAGGGTAGCTATACCAGCAACTGGAACATTGGCCTTTCCAGCATAGAAAGTTTTAGCTCTGACAACATCAAGTGTAGTCACACCGAACAGCTTTTTCTCATCATAGGTACCGGCTTTCTTGAAGACCTCAGAAGCAATGGGAACCGTAGAGTTGACTGGATTGCTGATCATGTTAACAAGTGCCTGGTAAAATATAACACCACGAAAATAAAATTATTGTGAAAAAAGAACAAATAAATTTGATACCTTGACTTGATTTATGATTTGATAAATTAAAGTAAGTAACTACTCACATTTGGGCAATACTTGGCGATAGCTGTGCACAAACCCTTAACAATACCCGCATTGATGTTGAAAAGATCATCGCGAGTCATACCTGGCTTCCTTGGTACACCAGCTGGGATGATGACAACATCAGCTCCTTCCAATGCCTTTCCCAAATTTTCTTCACCCATGTAACCAACCACCTACACAATAAACGACCAATACGTTATTATGACCACAAATTGAACTTAACTTTCACCAAAAAGTAGAGTAGAATAATGCTTCTAAGGACACCTTTTTAGTAACCCAAAACTAAATAAAGTAGCATATGATAGTAATTACAATCTTCGAGTTTTGTGAGTGTCATATGAACAATAACAAATCACAAAAGCCACACCAGTTACTAAAAAAACTAATCAATTTTGAGAATAATGGGAAAAAATAGCCTTTGGAACTTAATTTGAAAACTATTCTATTCAAATCCATTAATTTGATAATTGGGAGAAAAAACTATTCTATTCAAATCCATTAATTTGAATACAATACATTCTCTCTTGAAACATATTTCCATTTATCACAACAAAACTATTCATGCATCAAGTTTTAATCTCTCATGAAGATAGAATACAAGTAACCTTAGCTTAACTAAATAAAATCAGGAAATAATTTCTAACATTTTTATTTTAAAAAATCATCTTCAATAAAAATTCCTCAAAACAGTAGATCTAAAACCCTAAAAATCAACAAAATCTAACAGTTATTATAAAAAATAAAAGTAAAATCTGAAATAATTAACAAATTATAAAACAAAAAAAATAATCAGTTAGGGATAGATATAAACCTCAGATCTAGTATTGATATGGCTGACGTCAGCAGCAACACCGGGAGTACCAGCGATATCATAAAGAGACAAATGAGATACAAGGGGATTCAATTTCATCAAAAGTGAAAGCGGCTGTCCAATACCGCCGGCGGCACCTAATACGACGACTTTACGGTTCGGCGCAGATTCCGATGAGAAACTCCGGCGAAGTAAAGGTGCAGAAGATGAAGATGATTTGCGAAGTGAAGATTGGATGGATCTCAACATGGCAGTCCTCATATTTTCCGATTATTTTCTAGAGAGAGAAAGTGAAGAGGATTTTTAGATAGATAGAGAGAGAAAGAGTTGAGAGAGAGAGAGTGTGAGGGGGTAAAAATGAAGGAATAGTGAATTAGTGTGTGCTGCTTTTTAAGATATGGAATGGAAGTAGCTGGAGTTTGTTTTGTAATAATGCTCCTTGATTTTTTACTTTTACCTTTTCATTTTCATTTTCATTTTCTTTTCTATACTGTGTACTTGTCAAAAGATATATATATACCCAACAAAACAAATTTCGTCAAAAATAAGGTATAATAAAGAAGAAATTTAAACAGTCATATATATATATTTATCAAAGATATATACAACAATCTCCCTTATCAAAACAGCATATATGAAAGAATCAAATATTTAGTATTCATTTTTATTTTTCTTGAATTTTTGTTTAATCCTGTGGAAGCCTTTTGATAGTTTGATTGACATTTTTAGGTATTAGCTAGTAATTAATAATCATAAAGTCCTTGTTCTTAGAAAAAATAAAAATAAAACATAAAGTCCTATAGTGTTTTTTTTTCTAACTTTTAAAACTATATACATCGAAAGATAGCGAAGTATTCTTTATTTATCAATATATAAATTATTAAATTAAAAGTAGAAAATAAGGGGGCATAAAGCTACAATTGTTTTAATGAATGCAACCACGGTGCCATTGGAGGTCAATTCATTTCCAGCATTTTCCTATATTATTTGCTCTATGTTGAATAGAGTGGGGATACACATGACAGCAAGAGCATGTTTCTTGCTTACTCCATCATATTAGTTTTTCTTTTCTTTCATGTTATCATTTTTTTTATGGTTATATATTATTCATACGTATAAAAAAAAACATCACCACCAAGTGATCTAGTAATGAGAAATCATGTTTTTAACAAGAGGTATCGTATTTAACTCTTGTTCTATACAAATGTCTTACAGGTGGCCAAGAAAATAACTTGACCAGCCACATGAAAAAAGAAATGATTAAGCTGCTAAATTTGAGCTAGAAAAAAGTTTGCCGTCTTTGATAATCTGAACGAGAATAACTTCTAATATATAAAAATATGAAAGTAATGATAAAACTCAATACTATATCGATTAGAAATTAGATATGATATGTATACATATATATTTAGCCATACAAAATATTTATATAATAACAAAAGTATACTGCTTTAAAATGTGAGTTATAATATTTGTATCTCTTAGGTAGATTTAAAAGCATGTCCAAAACATATTGCAAAAAAAAAAAAAGTATATCGAAAACATGAGACTTAGATACATTATAAATTCAAAGATCGAGACAAGGAAAGAAAAAAAATATCTATCTATATATATATATTAAAACAGTAGTTAACCGACGATTTTAAAGCCTCTCAACTAAAATATTTTCACACATTGCCACATAAGATTTTATCCTAAGTGGCATCTCCATATTTATTGACAATATAATATATTTAACAAATTCTAAAATTTGATAAGATATTCAAATCTATTTACTAATTATATTTGCATATCTTGAATTTTATACCATTCGTAAAACTTTACTCAATCAATTCAAGACGAATGGCCATTTCATAATATCTATATTACACTAACATCAAAGAATTTATGATATTAAGATTAAATATTTCGTTTTTCTTTCTAACATATTTAGTTGGGTTTTTTTTATATCATAAATATAAACAACTAATATTTTTTATTTCTAATTTTGTATACATAAATATAAAAAACACGTTAATATCATGCTAACTAAACTAAATTTTATTGGTTATCAATATTAATATTAAAAGCTTTGACGAATAAATTAAACACTCGCACATCATGCGGGTAAAAAACCTAGTATATATATATTAAAACAGTAGTTAATCTGATTCTAAATGCCTCTTCAAAATCAAAGTTATCTTAAAACATTGCCACCTATGATTCTTTCCTATGTGGCATCCCCATACTTTTTTATAATATTTTATCTCTATATTTTATTTAAATTTATATTAATAAAAAAATAATATACATATATTAAAAAATAAAATACCAAATATTATGTATATACTTTTCAAAAAAATCCCGTACAAAAAAAAAGGAAACTATATGCATTTCACTAATTAGATCCAACATAATATATGTCAAATAAGTCCTCTACTATATTAAAAAAAGGTTTGCCATTCACATTCATTTGTTTTCCATCGAGCAGGGAGTAGTAGACATTATTGTGGTTTATTTCTCTCTTTAGTAGTTTATACTATATGCAAATGAAGTTAGCTCAACTGGCAGATGCATCCCTGGTTTTTCCCACAGGTCTTGGGTTCGACTCTTAGGAGTGACAAGTCTGTGGGTTTTTTCCCCTGAATCACCTGTAACGGCTTATGGTCTACATCTCGTAGTCTAGAGTACGTGCATGACTTCACCATTATACGGTGAGGTGTTCCCTGATGTCGAATACCGACTAACTGTTCAAAAAAAAAGTAGTTATACTTCATATTTTTTTTTTTAATATCAAAAATACAACTTAAGTAATAACTACATCAAAAAATAATACTAATCATAGATTTGGCCTTTGGGTCTACAGATTATATGACGAGCGAAACTAAATTTGATGTTTCCTTTGTTGTTGAGATAATTGCTTCTACTAATTGTTTTTTGTTTATTGTTTTAATTATTAGTTTTGAACCACTGGGTTGATAGCCCAGTGGCCACCGCCCCCTTCATAAGGGATTCAGGAGTCTGTAAGGCGCGGGTTCGAATCTTGGCGCAACCCATTATTCGTTATTCTCATCTAATCCTTGGGGAGTCACCGGGCTGAGTTTATGCGGTAGTGACACCAGGGTACCAATTTGGTACATGGGAACATAGGGTTCCCACCAATTTACCCTTTTTTTAATTATTAGTTTTGTATCTATTCTAATATTTTCTTTGTCCAATGCAGATTTTTTTATAGATCCGACTACCAAGAAAGATTCGATTATTAGGTTTTTTAATACGTTTAATTATTTTACATATATTTTTTTGTATTTAGATGTTGATTATTATAAAAAGTTTATTGATTACCAATGTCAATCTTAAAAGCTTTATAAACTTAATTCAACAACCGCACATCGTGCGGGTAAAAAAAACCTAGTATATATACATTAGTCAAAAGATGAATGCTTTGATAAACTTTTTATACATGTGTTATATGTATTTATCATTTATCAACATATACAGTATCATATATGATGTTTAACTAAAAAGATAAATACAATACTTTAATTGAATAGAAATATCGAGGCACTTAATACACCAACACCATGACAAGGCTTGCAATTTATGTCCTAAAATCAGCTGTATAATAAGCCAATGACTAATCGCTCATACCTCCAGTTTTTTTGTCTGAAATACCAAACTAATACATTGTTCAGTGCAACACAACCACTCTATAGCTGTATTATGCAGTAATCTAATATAGCCCTACCTAAAAAAGCACATAACATCCAATGTCTATCTTCCATGGATTATAAGTTTCAATACCACCTATGACGCTGTATAAGGAAGTTTAAAATGTAGACATTCTTATTTCTACCTAAGATAAAGAGGCTGTTTACAGGTTTTATAAAAGTTAGAAAAAAAAACTTCGGACTCATAAAGAGTAAGGATCAAACCCTTGACAAGATATTATTATTATCATGATCATTATTAGCTGAAAATATATTAGCATGGTTTTTAACTCAATCTTGGTTCAATCAAGTATTTAAACACACTTGCCAAAGATCTTCTTGATACAGTTTCTTAATCTCCAGGTAGAGATATAATTATCTACATTTCATCTTTTCCGTATCTGAGAAGATTGAATATTATTACTGGATAATTCAATTACATTTACCATTTCTCTTGGACTGTATTTTGTGATTTATCTTTCTTTCGTTAAGTCGTGAAATTGTGTGATATTTAGGAGCTTTTTGTTTAGTTAATACATCGGTACCATACTTTCCTGGCAAACACAATGAAGATCTTCAATTCCCAATGTTGAAAATGAAACCAAAAATGGCTTGTGACCGGTTTAAGCTAGCTCAAGATCTAAGTTACCCTCACGTATGCTCGAGCTCCGAATGAATATATTTGCTTTTGGAGCTCTAATTGCTTTAAAACATCTATTAGAATTGTCACATAAGTCCAACTCTATTTAAACTTTGTCGGTAAAGCTTTACCTCATAAAATTTGGTGTGTCAATCAATTTGTGTGGTGCCCAAAATATAACATATACATAGAGCTTAAAACACCCAACAAAATTCAAGTGAGGCAATTATAAACTTGAACTAAGCCCCTTACGAGTTACAAAATAAATTTATCTTTGAATCTTCATAATTATATGTTGTAACTGTACGTACTAAACGGTAACCGATTCTAGACCAGTCTCATGGTCACATGAGAGAAGTAAAAAAGATACATACAGTAGTTAAAAATTTAACTGCTCACAGAGGAGGAAGGAGATGTAAGAGGCTACCCAATACTCACCACTCATCCCTCAATGACTAGTCTCTGTCAGCGCCACATTAGCAAAAAACACTCCAAGGACTAATCCCCCCAAAACATACCCAATACACTCATCCCTCAAGGACTAGTCTTGGACCCACCAATTATTTAATTCTACCCTCAAAGGGCTTGATGTATGCATTGATTTGACAGGGTCATCGCCCTTGACGCAGACTGGCATGGTCGACTTTGTTCCTGGCCGTGCAGTGATTGAGGCTGCACAACGTAAACGAGATAAGTATAAGGCTAAGTGTGCAGGTATTGGATATGGTTTTATCCCCTTTTCGTTTTCTTCCTTTGGAGAACTTGAGAAGGATGCGGTGACCCTGCTCAAGCGAATCCGAAAGTACTCTATGGCTCAAGACATTGGAGCACGTGCTGCTGCTCATATATTTAATAGGATTAGTTTTGCTATAGCTAGAGGAGTGGGGGCCCAGATAGTATCTCGGGTTCCACTAATTTCTTGTAAATCCTATTAATTTCTAATGAAAGTGATGTTATAAATAAAAAAAAAAAAAATAAAATAATAATAATAATAATAATAATAGAAAGTATATTTATTTAGAGAAAAAAGAAGTTTATATATTTTAGGGTCATTTTTAAACTAACATTAAAGTGCAGGGTAGAAATTGAAATTTAATAATAATGACATAAAAGACAAATCTGGAAAAAGTTATCCCTTCCCCTAAACCCCATCTCTTCTTCTTCGTCATATTTTCCGACCGGCGAAAAAACCAGAAGTTAATTTTCTTTTTTTACAGTAAACACACACACACACATATATCTATCTATCTATTTATCTATATATACATGGGAAAGAAAAAAGAAAAAAAAATTAACAAACCAATTCGTCCCTGCAGGAACGAGAGAGACGGACGAACCCTGAGAACGAACGGGGGACGAGTCCACAACGAACGAGGGACGGAAGTATTAGGAAGCCTCTAACACCTACGGTGGTTTCATTCATTTATTGAAAATGATGTATAATAAAAAGGGGCCTCCTAATCACACACCCTCGGTTTCTAATTAGACACCTTTTATGCGGCACACATAATACTAGATGTAGCGTCTAGGGTTTTGACAGCATTAAATGCCAAATTTACACCACAAACATAACTATACGTAGAGTATAAAAGACATTTACAAATGGGAAACTGACATGTGTAATTCACTAATGTCATCCATACGCTGAGTATAACGTATACGTAGTGTATAGTATTGGTCAAATGTTCAGAGAATCACACGTGTACTTATCTGACATGTCAGTCGGACATTCTCTGACATACGTAGCATTTTACCTAAAGATGCAGCGTATGACGAGAAACATATCTTATACGCAACGTATTGCACTAGACGGAGGGTACCGTTATATATTCATCATGCACAAACAAAGGCAACGTATAGTATACTCATCGTTTAGGAAAAAACGCAGCGTATAGATCTAGAAACACTAGATCCATCCATTGCTTCAAAAACTTCGAACTAATAGGCTGGTGTATAAATTAAAACATTATTTGAAATAACTCATTTGATAATATCGATATTAAAATAAAAAAAAAATAGATGAAAAAGTGCAACATATAAAACGAAAAAAAAAAAAAAAAAAAAAAAAAAAAAAAAAAAAAAAAAAAAAAAAAAAAAAAAAAAAAAAAAAAAAAAAAAAAAAAAAAAAAAAAAAACAATAACGCTGGTAAATATTCAAGATTGTAAAAAAAAAAAAAATTACCCTCAAATGTACGATTTATTTGGTAAACATAAAAACAATTACTCCTTTGTTACTTATTTTGATAAATCCATTAACAACATCAAGGTGACTTGTAACGAAACGAGGAAGTTCCTAAACAATAACGCTGGTAAATATTCAAGATTGTAAAAAAAAAAAAATTACCCTCAAATGTACGATTTATTTGGTTATCAAAACAATTACTCCTTTGTTACTTATTTTGATAAATCCATTAACAACATCAAGGTGACTTGTAACGAAACGAGGAAGTTCCTAAACAATAACGCTGGTAAATATTCAAGATTGTAAAAAAAAAAAAAATTAAAAAAAAAAAAAAAAAAAAAAAAAAAAAAAAAAAAAAAAAAAAAAAATATTCAAGATTGTAAAAAAAAAAAAAATTACCCTCAAATGTACGATTTATTTGGTTATCAAAACAATTACTCCTTTGTTACTTATTTTGATAAATCCATTAACAACATCAAGGTGACTTGTAACGAAACGAGGAAGTTCCTAAACAATAACGCTGGTAAATATTCAAGATTGTAAAAAAAAAAAAAAAATGTACGATTTATTTGGTTAAAAACAAAAAAAAAAAAAAAAAAAAAAAAAAAAAAAAAAAAAAAAAAAAAAAAAAAAAAAAAAAAAAAAATATTCAAGATTGTAAAAAAAAAAAAAATTACCCTCAAATGTACGATTTATTTGGTTATCAAAACAATTACTCCTTTGTTACTTATTTTGATAAATCCATTAACAACATCAAGGTGACTTGTAACGAAACGAGGAAGTTCCTAAACAATAACGCTGGTAAATATTCAAGATTGTAAAAAAAAAAAAATTACCCTCAAATGTACGATTTATTTGGTTATCAAAACAATTACTCCTTTGTTACTTATTTTGATAAATCCATTAACAACATCAAGGTGACTTGTAACGAAACGAGGAAGTTCCTAAACAATAACGCTGGTAAATATTCAAGATTGTAAAAAAAAAAAAAATTACCCTCAAATGTACGATTTATTTGGTTATCAAAACAATTACTCCTTTGTTACTTATTTTGATAAATCCATTAACAACATCAAGGTGACTTGTAACGAAACGAGGAAGTTCCTAAACAATAACGCTGGTAAATATTCAAGATTGTAAAAAAAAAAAAATTACCCTCAAATGTACGACTTATTTGGTTATCAAAACAATTACTCCTTTGTTACTTATTTTGATAAATCCATTAACAACATCAAGGTGACTTGTAACGAAACGAGGAAGTTCCTAAACAATAACGCTGGTAAATATTCAAGATTGTAAAAAAAAAAAAATAAAAAAATACCTGCTCACTAGATGAAAGTTCAGTGCATTTACATATAAAACGAAGTTTGCAATCGTCCTCATCACTGCTATCATCAGAGTAAGACCTTTCAAGTTCATTTCCCTCAAGCCCAAACCCAGTACAAATCAAACTGTTCGCACCAGTCTTCCTAAAATAAAGTATATTAATCCAATCCGCTTCAAATTCTTGAATAAATGTTTCCCAACCACCGCCACCAAGAACAAGAACTCCATTTATAACGTTGGCATAAACATCAAAAACAATTACTCCTTTGTTACTTATTTTGATAAATCCATTAACAACATCAAGGTGACTTGTAACGAAACGAGGAAGTTCCTAAACAATAACGCTGGTAAATATTCAAGATTGTAAAAAAAAAAAAAATTACCCTCAAATGTACGATTTATTTGGTTATCAAAACAATATATACCTGAGTTGTTGGGTAGTTAGGTCCGGATTTGCAAATAAACTGAAGAACCATTATCGTGATTTAATGTGTGTATTTTTCGCAAAGGGGTAAAAGATTCAAATATGGGTTGTTTGATGGTTGTTTCTTTTATACTGTAAATACTTTCAAAATGAAGTCTTTCAATGTATCTGAACACGTAGAGTTTACAATGAATATCACAAATACAAGTATTCAGATACAGTGAAACGACGTCAGTATGAAAGGATACAGTCTGGTTCATGGAAGGTGTATGGGTTTTATACAACCGATAGTACATCTATATAGGGAAACATTTGTGTATACGCTACATCTATCTTCGGTACGTAGCGTATATGAAGACAATATAGCATAGGTATATCCGCATGACCAGCCTTTTATTGTGCCTTTCACTGTTGACGGAACAACTGCATAAGGGCATCAACAGCCTTTACTGTTTCTTTCACTGTTGACGGAACCTCATGGGCATCAACAGCCTTTACTGTTTCTTCACATTGTTGAAAGACTAAATATGCTACGTACCTTATATGTCACGTCTAATATTATACGTAGCATATTAATTTGAATGCCAAACAGTAAAAGTGCAACATGTGAACAGATAAGGGTCGTCGACTGGTGCCCTAATGTTAAATAATTTTGTGGTGTATACATAGGTGGTTACCTATTTATAAGGATATACAATGTTCTTTGTAAAGTATACGTAGAGAAGTTAACTTATTTGTTACTAGGACCTATGTATACTCTGCATATATCCATACACCTTGAACACAATATACTCTGCATACTTATATATTTGTAGTGTATTACAAGTTTATAAATAACTTTGGTTTGGATGAAATATTTTTCAATATCATCTCCGAGGGAAAAAAAATTTTATCGATATCACGCCCGAAATTTATGTGTATAATAAAACTTTCTGCATATATATATATATATGTGTGTGTGTGTGTGTGTGTGTGTGTGTGTGTGCGCGCGATATCAACACCAAAATTGGATACATTAAATCGACGTCAATTCCACTTCAGATATGCGGTGGCCTATGTTTTCAGGGTATTGTATATGCATTCCGATGGCTTTGCTGATACTCTCCCTGTAGTCATGTATCGGAGGAGGCTAAATTATCAAAGTGTTTTATCGCACTATGTGATTACCCGAGTCTCCTTCATTTGTTTTGTATATTCGTGATCTACAAGCATTTTTTACATGCTTGTATTTATATCTATAACATGTAAAACAATGAGCATTATATAACATATACAATGTTGTTATATGACAAATACAATGTTTGTATCAACTAAAATTAGAACATATAACACACCTAATCTTTAAATATGGACATCATCTATGATGAAAAATGATATTACATCTTTGCGGATAAGGCTATAACATGGCTTATATGAATTCAAAAATAATGAAGACCTCTTTCTCTACATACGTATGTTTATTAGTAGAAAATATATATCTACGTATATTTATACACGTTGAATATATTATATGTTGCCTTTCAAAACAGACACAACGTATAAGATGACAATAATTGATTTCCCACTAACATACCACTGATTTGTTACTGTTGGACAACAATATCATCCACACGGATACTTAAAGTTAAAGCAACCAACTTGCTATTCTATGTTGTGTCTATATATATGAAAACTGAACGACGCGAAATAAAAGTGTGATTTATTTGTACTCCATAACTTGTCAAGATATAGATCAGATATATATATATATATATATAGATATAGATATATGTGAAGATATAGATATAGATATATATATACATATACATATATATATATATATTTTCGACTTAATATTTTTGTATTATCATACCCATTAGGCACATGCCACGGTGTCATGATTGAGGTTTTACTCCTATATAGTAATGTTGATTCCATGTGTCTGAATACTATTAATTGTACATTGAGAGTGTAGAGATACATCTTGGATAACTTTGAATGTATTCAGATACATTGAAACGACGTCTGCCTAATGTCAACTATACTGTGACGTAGTCGATAATCAACGCAAGGAACAGGTCGGACCAACCATTTTTGTCCTATCCAATCAAACCATACCGTTGAATTGGATTGCTCGTATGGCGAATAAGGATGAACTTCAGCCACCAAGATGTTTATGCATATTCATACATTCAAAACACGTCACGTCAACATGTATGGCAGCCATTCATTCTGTAAGTACTAGTATGCGTGTGTGTGTATGTGTGTGTGTATATATATATATATATATTTGTTTATATTTTTAAAGACTCTTTTTTTTTCTTTTTTTTTTTTTTTTGATGTTTTTGGTAGGATATATTATGAAGTGCTAAAAGGGATTTAAGGAGTTAAGGGATTTAGACTAAGAGAATCAGATAGGAAATTAAGCTGCCATATGAAAAACTTGAAGATTATTATTGATAAGGTGTTGTCTTGTTTAAAATTCTAAATTATAGGATTATATTTTGTGGCATAATATAATCCCCCAAAAAATCCCCCTTTTACTAACATCTATTTTTTTTTAATTGGTTTTTTGATGTTTTTGGTAGGATATATTATGAAGTGCTAAAAGGGATTTAAGGAGTTAAGAGATTTAGACTAAGAGAATCAGATAGGAAATTAAGCTGCCATATGAAAAACTTGAAGATTATTAGAGATAACATTAGTATATTACAATCACAAAACCCTATAGTTTATAGTTACAACAATCCCCAAATTAAATCTACAACTAACTTTGTAATTATCTAAAGATATAGTATTATTATTAAATTTTTCGTCGTATTCTAGATTTAAGAATTCTAGTTTTTTGAACGTTGAAATTGATGTTTTTGAATCAATGATTATTAAACTCCTATCTCTTAGTCTTTTTCCCTTATTTCTTAGTCCCTTTTCATAGAATATTCATATATCCCTTTTTTATAAAATAAAATATGAATAACAAAACAAAATGGAAAAAGATGCAAACAAACGATAAGTAACAAACTAGATAAATATGATTTAACGTTATCTAAGAAATCCATCAAACTTCCTTTTATAATATTATTACATAAAACCAAATTTTATTTTCTTCACCTAAGCGGGTTCTCATAAAAATAACGTGGACTTATATGCCACAAAAAACATGAGTCTGTCCTAGTCTTTTAGATCCTAAAACCGATTTTATGCTCTGATACCATTAAAGGGGGTATGGCGGATTTTTGGGTTTCCGTTAAACCACTAAATAGAAATTTTTATTTATAAATTTCTAATATTTTAGTGGTTTAACGGAAACCCAAAAAATCCGCCATACCCCCTTTAATGGTATCAGAGCATAAAATCGGTTTTAGGATCTAAAAGACTAGGACAGGCTCATGTTTTTTGTGGCATAATATAAGTCCACGTTATTTTTATGAGAACCCGCTTAGGTGAAGAAAATAAAATTTGGTTTTATGTAATAATATTATAAAAGGAAGTTTGATGGATTTCTTAGATAACGTTAAATCATATTTATCTAGTTTGTTACTTATCGTTTGTTTGCATCTTTTTCATTTTGTTTTGTTATTCATATTTTATTTTATAAAAAAGGGATATATGAATATTCTATGAAAAGGGACTAAGAAATAAGGGAAAAAGACTAAGAGATAGGAGTTTAATAATCATTGATTCAAAAACATCAATTTCAACGTTCAAAAAACTAGAATTCTTAAATCTAGAATACGACGAAAAATTTAATAATAATACTATATCTTTAGATAATTACAAAGTTAGTTGTAGATTTAATAATAAATATAAGCATAGTTTACATACAGAAAATATCCATTTAAACGGATTAACAGATTTAATAATAAACTTAGGATTTAATTTAGAAAAAGAATCTACCAATACACATAATATATTAGAAAGATTATCTAAATATATATATATATATAAAAGGACAGAAATTTCAAATAAAATAATAGAAAATTTAACATATATTAAAGAACAGAATAATCTGATTATAAAAGAGTTAAAAGATATTAGAAAAAATATTCCTAATAAACAAGAAATACAACAGTTAAGTTATTTATTAGAAAATAATAAACCAACAGCTACAATAAATAAAATAGAAAAACAAGTTGCAAATCAAGCAGAATTATTAGAAACAGTTAAAAAGATAGTTGAAGGATAAAACTGGATTTAGTAGAATATAAAAAAGCCTTAGAAGACGCTAACAAATATAAACCAATAGAAAATACAGAAGAAATTACAGGTTTTACAAAATATTCGGGAACAGGCAAAAGTGATAAAGTATATCCAAGTTTATTTAATTTCATAATTAGTTTATTATTACAGATCATTGAAAAGATAAATAAATTACTTAATAAAGATAATCAAATAATTGAAAGATTAGACAAATTAGTTAAAAACAAAGAAGTTAGACAAGAATTAGAAAGTGACGTTGATAAACTCACAAAAGCTTTAAATAATTTAAAAATTAACGATATTAAAGCAGAGAAAAAACAACAACCTTATAAACATTGGATACCACGAAAATGAGTAATAGTTCGTTTTTAGGAAGAAGTCGTACATTACAAGAATCAAGAGCATCTACTAGCAGCTTACATGATACTATTTCATCAGATTCATTTTTAAACAGAATAATTAGAAGAGGATCTAGTTCAAATAGTACACAAAATACTATACAGTTAGAAGAAGAGATTGACTTAAATAGAAATATTAGTTTATATAATCAACATCAATTAGAAATCTTAAATCCCAGAATTTTATATCAAACAGGAAGATTTAATGTTAATACAGTATTAATAAGAAGTAGTAGAGAAGAAAGTTTAAGAGTAGTAGACAGAACAGTTATAATAGATTTATTTTCTCTAGATATGTGAGTCCCTCGATAGCTGCAGATCGCTCTCGAGATCGTCTATTGTTATGTCGTGAGTGCGGAATCCTCACGAGATAACTAGTTTGAATAGTTATCGAATATATTGCTAATTATATGTAAATAACCAGCCGTATGAGATCTATCTTCGTTTTCTATAAACTAGAAACGAACTTAGTCGCCTTAGGTGTGTGAGAGATGAACGGAACACTCAATTTAGGGTTTCCATTCATTTATATATGTTTCTGATCGATATTGGGCCTGCTGGGCTTTGTTCTTACGAACTTAGCAGCCCAACCCATATAACGAAGATTATCTTCGTTAGTTCCTAACGAAGGTTATCTTCGTTAGTACTAAATACCATCAACATCTATGCTTAGTTATTTTCCAAGTACTTCATGTACAAGAAACCTAACATATATTATGTTTGTACTTGTATAACATACATAACAAACATCATATATAAACATATATATAACACCAAAACATGTAATCAATCATTACCAAAACACGAAGTCCATAATCTATCAATTACACATAAATGAATAAGACATAAAATAACATAATGTCTTAATCTAAAAGACTAATCAAATCTAAGTTGCTGTTGTCACATCAACATGCATCAACAAACTCCCCCTTGACAGCAGCATCTTCGATTTCTTCAGTCTTCAAAAATCTTCATCATCCATCAAATAACAATCGTTTGCTATTTGCATGGATATTTTCGTGTAAACAGACTTGAAGAATCTTACGATATCGATCTTCTTCATTCTTCCAAAATGGTAAAAATGAACATTCAGTATCGTATAATTTTCTCTGATCATTTCTTGAGAAGTTAACCAACTGCATTGGATCATACATCCTTCTCAACAACATCTTCTTCTTCGAATCTGCATACATCTTGGCTTCACCAGAATTCCGATCAATCTCCCAATTATCCATCTTATCCAAGACATCGGTTCAGGAACAAACTCACCCTCCTCAAGTTCATCACCATCAAAGAATAATTCTGCATCATCTGTATCATCTATTAAGATTACACAAAATGAACACCAGAATAAAATGAATAATCATGATAATAATAATAAAGATGAAATATAATTGCATTGAAATAAGATAGATTACATTCACATGTCATAAACTTATTACATGCAACCTAATATACACTTTATCAATCTTTATCAAAATCATAAGTTGAATCAGAATCAGAATCAGAATCAGATTCCAAGGCTGTTTGCCTTTGAATCTGTAATTCTTTTCCTCTTTCAGTTTCTGCTTCTTGCTGTTTATCTAATAAGTTATCAAATACAGAATGAAAAGCATTTTCTTCGGTATTACAGTCATGTCCAAATTTTGCCTTAACTTTACGCTTTAATCGTTCAGTTTCAGCTTCAACTTGATCATCACTTAAATAATCAATCGATTTCGAAGAATTACCTGAGTCAAGTGCTTCAATAACTTCAGCCTCTCGAGGAACACTTGATCCACCCGCACCAGAAGTACCAGTCTGGGTAGTATCTCTTCCTGTCTCCCCTGAGTCTCAACACCTTTTCCTTTGTCAGAAACTGGGCGAGAATCACTCCTATTACTGTAACATCCGTGAATTTTGACCCGTTGACTTTACGTGTAATTTGACTAACAAATTTGTTGAATGAAATATTTGGGTTCATTTTGTGTTTATATGACTATGTGATATGTTAGCCGGGTCGTTAATGTGTTAAATTGGCGTTTAATTGTGTAAGCGGTTGTATCTTGGCTTGTAAAGAGAATCGGGTCGGCCCGTGGGTAGTCCATAACCCATCAGCCACCCATGACCCATTCTCCCCCCTTATCCTCCCCTCCTCTCATTTCTTACCTTTCTAATCTTCCTTTCTCTCTTCTTCACTCTCTAAGCAAAAGCAAGTAAAACCCACTTCAATCTTCATTCCCATTCTTGTATCGATTTGGTGTTAGAACTGTGATAACAATAGAATCATAAGCATTTTCATCTCATTTTCGTCATTTTGAAGAATCAAAGCCAAGTTCTAGCATTTTACCCATTTTAGGTCAAATCGGGTTTTAGCTCGGAAAGGAAGCTTTGGTAAGTCTAATTCATCCCATTTACTTCTATTTACGCTAGTTTACTCATTTCTAGTCATCTTGTACACTTACAAGTCCTAAATCGGCTTAAATCTTGTTTTGGGTCAAACTAGGGTTTAATTAGGGTTTGAATGATTTGGAAGTGTTTGTGATGTTTTGGTCCAGAATGTAACGCCCGTTACACCTTGTAACGCCCGTTACATAGTGTAACAGCCGTTACATGGCCGTTACAGTAGCTTGGGTGGTGATGGAGTTAACGGCCGTCACTTTGTAACGCCCGTTACACCTTGTAACGCCCGTTACACCTTGTAACGCCCGTTACATTGTAACGCCCGTTACACTTGTAACGCCCGTTACACTTGTAACGCCCGTTACATTGTAACGCCCGTTACATTGTAACGCCCGTTACACTTGTAACGCCCGTTACACTTGTAACGCCCGTTACACTTGTAACGCCCGTTACACTTGTAACGCCCGTTACATTGTAACGCCCGTTACACTTGTAACGCCCGTTACACTTGTAACGCCCGTTACACTTGTAACGCCCGTTACATTGTAACGCCCGTTACATTGTAACGCCCGTTACACTTGTAACGCCCGTTACACTTGTAACGCCCGTTACATTGTAACGCCCGTTACACTTGTAACGCCCGTTACACTTGTAACGCCCGTTACACTTGTAACGCCCGTTACACTTGTAACGCCCGTTACACTTGTAACGCCCGTTACATTGTAACGCCCGTTACATTGTAACGCCCGTTACACTTGTAACGCCCGTTACACTTGTAACGCCCGTTACACTTGTAACGCCCGTTACACTTGTAACGCCCGTTACATTGTAACGCCCGTTACACTTGTAACGCCCGTTACACTTGTAACGCCCGTTACACTTGTAACGCCCGTTACATTGTAACGCCCGTTACATTGTAACGCCCGTTACACTTGTAACGCCCGTTACACTTGTAACGCCCGTTACATTGTAACGCCCGTTACACTTGTAACGCCCGTTACACTTGTAACGCCCGTTACACTTGTAACGCCCGTTACACTTGTAACGCCCGTTACACTTGTAACGCCCGTTACATTGTAACGCCCGTTACATTGTAACGCCCGTTACACTTGTAACGCCCGTTACACTTGTAACGCCCGTTACATTGTAACGCCCGTTACATTGTAAGCCGTTACATTGTAGCCGTTCTATTTATGTTTGTGTATGCATTTCTAGTCATCTTGTACACTTACAAGTCCTAAATCGGCTTAAATCTTGTTTTGGGTCAAACTAGGGTTTAATTAGGGTTTGAATGATTTGGAAGTGTTTGTGATGTTTTGGTCGAATTTGTGGATTGGGTTATGTTTGTATATGTTCCTAAAGGATGAAAATGAGTAATTTGCACTTAGCAAGTCGTCTTCTAGATCAAAAATGTCGTTTGGGTTGGATTTGGTTCGTTTTAGGGTTGCTGAAACAATTGTGCAGGTCTGGTCCAGAATGTAACGCCCGTTACACCTTGTAACGCCCGTTACATGGCCGTTACAGTAGCTTGGGTGGTGATGGAGTTAACGGCCGTCACTTTTATGACGCCCGTTAGGGACTAGTTTTGTCGAACATTTTCAAACGTTCAATAACTTTTGATCCGTAAGTCCAAATAAGTCATATGACCTATCGTTGGAATCGTAAGAGAGTCTACTTTCTCATGGTAAGGTCCTTTTGATCTGAATCCTTTCCCATTTCTAAAAATGTCGGGTCAAAGTGTTATAGTTCATGCTCGGGAGAGTCATTAAAGCGTTGTGAGACTTTGGCGCGACTCAAACTTACTTAACCAACTTGTATAGGGTTATAGAGTTGATTTTGATGACACCATGATATATTATTGATAGGTTGTGGGCTCGTGGCGGTCGTTGGACATTTATAACTCGATATTAACTTGTCGTTTTGCGTGGAAATCAAGGTGAGTTCCGTAGTTCCCTACTCGCTTGAGATTCGGGCTGAAAAGTGTAAACTTATGTGATTACTTGTTATTTGTGTTTGTAAATGATTGTTGGTGTTGTTTGATTTTACTCGCGTGCAAATGTCTAGTTGGTGACATTGGATGAATGATGGATAGTTTTGCTTTAATGCTTGATGGGTTTGTATGAGATTGTGATAGTGTTAAATAAATTAGGATAGTAGTGTATACATAGAGGTCGATTTTACTTTCAAAAGGTTTTAGATGTGGTGGGAAGGCTGCGGATGACCCTATACATAAGCATCTAGAACTCGATGAAAGTAAAATCCTCCGAAGTGTATGTACGCGTTGTTTAGAGTGATTGATGGATATTGGGAATGTGTTGGGATGTTCATATACGCTTTGTTATACTTGACTTGTGCGGTGCACACTCAAACATACTTTTATTGTTGCATTGATGACGTTATTGATACGCATTTGATATACATCATGGTCTTACATACGTACGGCTCATGATCTGACGTTAATAATTCGCGTACTCATTTATTATGCGATGTTGCTTTACCCCATATGATCTTGTAGTGAATTGATATTGTGATTAGGATAGTGTACATACAGGGAAGACGACGATACCTTTAGTGGATTATAGATGTGGTGGGAAGGCTGCGGGTGACCCTATATATAAGCATCTATGATTCCTTAAAAGTAAAGTCGTATGAAATGTATGTGCAATGTAATTATGGTTGATTCTAGTAAAGGATTGAGATATATATATTATTGTGATTATTATTACTATTTAGGATGGACGTGCATACATGGAAGTCGGTTACGCCTTCAAAGAGTTCTAGATGTGGTGGGAAGGCTGCGGGTGACCCTATATATAAGCATCTAGAACTTGATGAAAGCAGAATCCTCCTAAGTGTATGTGCGTGTAGTTTATTTTGAGTTAATTATCGATGGTTGACGATTGTTGAATTGTGGTTGGTGTTTATTCGCGGTTCACACGCAAGCATATATATATTTATACGCGGTTCACACGCAAGCATATGTTATATATGCGGTTCACACGCAAGCATATATATATATATATTCATACGCGGTTCACACGCACGCGGTTCACACGCAAGTATGACCTGTTTATATACGCGGTTCACACGCAAGTATACTTTGTTTGGTGTATTTTGTGGCATGGTTGATACGAATTCGATATGTATTACAATAGGCGTTATGATTGTTTATGCTTTTGGCGTTTGTGTTGATATTTACATCATTTGTGCACTCTTATTTCACGCTTACTTGTTTGGTGTGATCTTGTTATTGGACGTCTTTGTGTTACCTAGAGGCTCGCTGTAAGTCAGGTCTAGCCTCTACACGTGTATCATGATTATTGGCGATGATTCTTTACGGACCATTACTACGAACTCACCAACCTTGTGTTGACTATGCTTAGTACACTTTTCAGGTAACCAGGTTAATCCAGGGCGTGGAGTTTGATTGTTAGCTTGCTGTTGAACCCGGACTTGGACTTATATGGATCAAGGATCCATCTACCTTCTTTTGCATTGTACCTAGGACCGTTAACCATATTTTGATGTATGTTGTAATCTTGGGTGATGACATGCTTTCTATGTAATTTTGATACTTGTTATCTTATTGTATGGATTCACTGAATCCTTTATTTGCATTTAGTTCATGTTCTACATTAATCCCACCTTGCGCTATATGATTTCCGTGATATTCTGAGTCTTGGCTTGGGGTGTTACAATTACCAGCATTATCAGCATCATCATCTTCATTCTGACGTCTTGGCTGAACTGCTGATAATCTGCAAACTTCTTCAGGAACATCTCCCCCTTGATTCTTGACCCAGTTTATTAAAAAGGTCAAAGTACCTCGAACATTCGTAAGATCAGACTCTAATGTATCAACACGAGCCTGAAGAACATCGATACGCCTAACTAGGGAGTAATCTGAAGGAATAGGAGGAAAAGTAGGCAATCTGGGCAATATTGGTATGGCAGGAGGCAACAACGGACGCAACGTTACACTACCGGCAACAGTATCAAACGGTGCTGTAGAGACAGCAGGAATAGCAGCAGCAGCTATAGATACTGAAGTAGCCTCAGTAATTCGTGCACGCTTAGCTCTGCGATAAGTAAGAGGAGCATCCAGTGTCCTCTTAGGTCCAACAGTACTTGTATCTTCATGAATTGGACTTGATGCCATATCTCTATGTTCCAATTCTTCTTGATAATCAAGTACAGCTTCTTGTTCAGCACCATCATCCTGATTAACTTGAGAATCATGTTCATCATGAACGGATTGATCCGTATCAGAAAGAACAGGCGAAGAATGACATGCCTTACTCCGACGCTCTCGGCGTAAAGCACCAGATACATCTTCTCGAGAAAAGTGATATGAATGATCACTTCCTGAAGCAGCAGGGACATCATGAGCCATCTTAGTGCGATGCTCATTACTAGAATCAGCAGCGACACTATCATATTCATCTGTGTCTGCTTCAACTACATCATCACCACCATCATTCCCATGATTAGAGTCATCAGAATCACCATCAGTACTATCATCTGAACTCTCTTCATCCTCATGATCAGAATTGTCTTCATCATCCACTAACATATCATTCTCAAAACGAGATCGATAATTTGGATTAATCAAATGACCAAACAGTGGTGGATCATTAAGACCAGCCACATTTCTAGTGTTGGCTTCTAGATCAGCAAATAGACGTAAAGGCCAAGCATGTGGTGCATAGCGAGGACCTTGATCAAATACCAAATCCGGACAAAAATGTCTAACGATTGCCATAACAAAGCGAGGATATAATAGAAACCTATTTTTCGCTTTGGCATTGATTTGACCAATAAACTCTTGATAGAAGTATGTCGAAAAAGGATAAGGTCGATTATAGACCAAGGCAACCATCTGCGAAGAAATTTGAGCAGAAAGCTGATCAAATCCAGCCTTACGATTGCTCAGACTTACCAACAAAGCGTAAGCTAGATATCTCCAACGTCCTTGAAATCCACTTTTGTCAAAAGGAAGCTTTATTTGACCAACATATCCCATTCTTTGAAAACATCTACGAATAAGGTCAAAATCATAAGCTAATTCTACTGCTTCGTCTGATTCTTCACCCAAATGCAGAATTTCACGAAGCATCGCAGCATTAAAATCAAAAGTGATTCCTTCGACAGTTGCCCGAACAAAACTACGACCATTAACGATGACCTGATGAGCAGTCCTCCAGAAGGCATCAATATACTGCCTAATCAGTCTAGGTGAATCACAGAATGCAAAAGACAGCCTAGAACGAGCAATAAAATCAAACATTTCATGATAACGTTCACAATTATGCTGATCTGGATCAAGATTTAAGGCAAGATTGTGCTTCTTAATGAACTGACGTGGAGCAAGAGCCATTTCTGCAAAACAAATCATAATTTAAAAACAATTATAGAATTAGCACAAGAAATGAATTGCAGGCTTAGATGAACTTAATCAATAATTTCATAAGTTGAGACTGTACGAAATTACTCTTTAAGTTCGTTAGTTAAGATTGTACGAAGATAGACTTTAAGTTCGTTAGGTAACAAAAAACGAAAATAGACATTAAGTTCGTTGGGTAACAACAAACGAAGATAGCTTTGAAGCATAACTAAGTTCGTTTGTCACAAAAACTCCTAAATTCGTTAGTTGAAAGGAGAGTCTAAGTTCGTAAGCTCTGTTTGAGAACCTAAGTTCGTAGTCAATAAACGAAAGCTAAATTCGTGGACGTTCTGAACAGCAGTTGGTTCCAAAATCAAATATTCGATTTTAATAAAATTGATTAACTCTTGTTGTGCCCGAAATTAGTTACAAAACATTTGTATCAATTAAATGAAGCATAACCCACTTCGATTTTACAAACGAATTAAAGATCCAATGAGTTAAAATCAAAAACGAAATTAAACCCTAGAACCTAAATTATTTATAAAACCGATTGAGTTCATGTAAAAATAGGGCAAAAACAAGAATCAAGAATTGGGGATTTGTGAATGACGATGCTCAATAATATACCTGAATCACTTATTTCAACAATAATCGAGACAACAAGCAGAGAATCAAATGAAATCAAGTGATTTAATTGATGAAAATATAGGGGTTTATTCAACTTAAATTCGTTTTTCTTTAAGAATGAAGGCAATGTAAAAGATAGAACGAATTAAGTTGATATTTATATAGATGGTTAAAAGATGGGTCAAAACGGGTCGGTTAGAAGGTCGGTCAAAAATAAGGTAGAACGAAGTTAACCTTCGTAAAATCAACTGGAACGAAGATAGAGGTTATCTTCGTTAAAACCAAATAAAACGAAATTAGATGTGACGAAAATAAGTTCAATTTTCTGAAGAACAATTCCAAACGAAGTTAACACTATCTTCGTAAGAACAATTTTGTACTTAGAAAATTTTTCAAGATTCGTCATCACGAAACTTTCCACGATGCGACCCCTTTGACCTAATCCTGTACATAGCAACAACTCGTTAAAAGCAACTTGTTCATGCCTTGTACCAAGAAGTACCACCATCTAAAATCATCATCATAATGTAAGTATTTTACAAACATTATAATCTTGAATAAAAGCAAAACCCCAAGGTCTTAAACCAAACATCAACAAACCTGAAAATAATCAATTGACATATTAACAACATTACCAATCATGACCATGATACGGAGAACATTTCTCTAATCATTGAGATGCTTGACGGCAAACCATCGTGAAATACTTAAGTCCCATATGAGAAGCCGTCTACAAAACAAACAAACAATGAATAGTCCAAAAATCCAATGAAGAGCTTTGTAAAGTTTCCGAAATCATGTCATAAAACAAGGTACGAAAATTAAAAGAAACAATATCAACACTGATTATTTTCACTAAATACATGAATTGTAAAGTAAATAAATACTCCAAAGACAAGTTCATGTATTCTTCCTTCACGTGCTCATATCTGCATCACAACATTGTCACTTCACACCAAAAATCTTGTCTCCACAACATCATCAGTGTGAATAACACTGTATTGCAACAAAGATCATCACTCAAACTTTATCTTCTTAACCTGAACACTGCACACTTACCAAAAACTCATTAACGCATCAAGAGCAAAGGCATAATAATGCAGAAAATTCAAGCTAAAACACACAACATTAGGATTAAAAATTACGAATAACTCAAGATTCTAACAAAAGATCAAGGGAGGTCATTCCATTGTCAAACCCTAAAATGTCACCAAGTTATTAATTAAATTCGTAACTTGTAACAACTTAAACGTGTGAGATTTCAAATAACTTTGACTTTTCACAGAAAACTTAAAAGATCATTTTCTAAACTTAAACAATTTAATGTCCATATCAGAAAATCTTCTTTTGTACAAATCACATAACCTCATCAAGAATTCAAATGAATGAATTCAGCAAAACATATACTCAACAGAATTTAAGTAGAATCTCTCGTGCAATAAGAACTTATGAAAATACTATTTTGACTCAATAAAATGAAAAATAACGTAAAATAAAAATTACAGAACAATAAACTAATCTAAACACAATTTATTCATTATTCACATGTTACTTGTGTACTGCTGATCAGATCAGATTAGCATTTACATAAGCCTACTAGCGAGAAATAATTCTCTTATTATTAGTTATGAACAGTGATCCAAAAACGATTACCAATATTTTTGTCCTCTTAAACACTCGGTACGTCCAGTCTCCTTTTTGGTTTGTGGCACTTTCGTATTACTTGAGCCAAGGACAGTCACCATGTAACCTAGTAAGTTACTCATGCCACAATTTTAGTTTGCGAACTTATGTGCCCCATATTCAGATACACTCTCACAATCGAAACAAGCACTAAGATTAAGACATTTGGTGAGTAAAGTGAGAAAGTCTTTAAGAATCAAGTCAGCGGTGACAGGTCGGTGATTCCTCACGCGCAAAGCGACTTAACTTGACTCACGTACGGAAATATACTTAACATTGCATAATGCCAAGTACTTGCATATTTGTGACATTAATTTTTAAAGCACTTATGAAAACCCGTGACTTTCTATGAGACCCGTGTAGCGAACTTTCTGACAACCTATCCCAAGTTGGAAGCTTTAGGTAGGCTAGGTATACAAAGATACCCCAAGGACTTACTTGTTCAAATCTCAAAGGCCACATTAGCTTCATATTTTCAACATATTTATTTGATATTTGTATATCTTGTCACAAATATACATCCGAAAAAGCAATACATACACATATATGTATCCGAGACCTTCTTATAAAGACCAAATATACATAATTATAATGCAAGATCTTTCATAAGATTTAAAGGACTTGTCTATTTTAAGAACAAGCATTCTCAGCCATATATCTGAATACGTTTCCCATAAGAACATTGTATACATTTAAGTTCAAATTAAAAGGAAACCTTGGTACTTTGTGCCTATCGATACATCATATAATGGTATCACTGAACTGAGCATTTTAAAGTACAATTAAGTAGGCTTAAAAGCTAAAGTATCTTCACGTCTAATCATGTAGTGCAGTAACCCCTTTTTTTTTTTATTGACACTATCTATATACGACTTAAACTACTAAGACTCGAAAAGAAAATTTAAGTTCTTTGAGAGAAACTACTCAGCATTCTTCATACCATTGAGTTGATATAACAACTCATGACGAGGTCTATCAAAAGCTTTAGTGTATAAATCAGCAAGGTTATCATCAGTAATAACCTTTTCTAAATGAATAAGCTTTTTCTCAAAACAGTCACGTAAAAAGTGATGCTTTATATCTATGTGCTTGGTGACTTTAAAGTTTTTCGGATTCTTAGTAATATCTATGGCAGACTTATTATCGATACAAATAGGAGAGTCAGAGATATCCATACCATAGTCGCGCAATTGTTGCTGTATCCAAAGTACCTGAGAACAGCATTGACCAGCAGCTATGTACTCTGCTTCACAGGTAGACTGTGCAACAGATGTCTGCTTCTTGCACTGCCACGATATAATTCTCCCCCCTAAAAGCTGACATCCACCTGACGTTGATTTCCTATCCGAACTGCAGCCACCATAATCCGAATCAGTATAAGCTTTGAATTCAAAGGAACCATGCATGGGATACCAAAGCCCAAGACGAGGCTTGGCCTTCACATAACGAAGAATCCTTTTCGCAGCTTTCAAATGTGACTCTTTCGGATTAGCCTGATATCTAGCACACATACAAACAGCAAAGGTAATGTCTGGACGTGAAGCCGTCAGATACATCAAAGAACCAATGATAGCCCGATATTGAGTTGCATCGACGTCTGGATCATTAGTTTTATCAGGACACAACCCATGATTAGTCTGAATGGGAGTAATTGCATCTTTAGCATCGGTCATTCGAAACCTAGTAAGAAGATCTTGAACATACTTGCTCTGATGAATAAAGAACCCATCCTTCAGTTGATCCACCTGTAGTCCAAGGAAGAAAGTTAATTCCCCCATAGCACTCATTTCGAACTTAGCCTTCATGCTATGCTCAAATTCCTTGCACATATTCTCATCAGATGAACCAAAGATAATATCATCGACGTAAACCTGTACAAGCAAGTAGTCCTTCCCTTTCCATTTGATAAACAACGTGTTGTCAATAGAACCTCTAGTAAAACCATTTTCATGTAGATGAGTAGACAGTTTTTCATACCATGATCGAGGAGCCTGATGTAAACCATATAGAGCCTTATCAAGACGATATACTCTATTAGGGAAGTCTGGATCCTCAAACCCCGGAGGTTGATCTACATACACGTCTTCTCTTATTTCCCCATACAAAAAGGCACTCTTTACGTCAAGTTGATACACCTTTATACCTTTATAACTAGCAAATGCCAGAAATAATCGAATAGCTTCAAGTCTAGCTACTGGTGCAAATGTCTCATCGTAATCGAAGCCTTCTTGTTGCTCAAATCCTCTAACCACCAACCGAGCCTTATTGCGAGTGACTACACCTTTGTCATCCTTTTTACAACAAAAAACCCATCGCGTTGATAAAGGAGATTCACCCTGAGGTAAGTCAACTAACTTCCATACATCAAGCTTCCTAAACTGAGCCAATTCTTCTTGCATCGCCTCAACCCATGACGGATCTTTAAGAGCCATTCCAACATTTTTAGGCTCAACCTGAGAGATGAAGCAAAAGTACAAGTACCAAGTAATTGCCCCAGTATCCTTAATTTCAGCAAACATACTTGACAAATTTTTTCTATTCTGATTTCTCGTGCGAACAGAGACAGAAGCATCACCAATGATTTGCTCTACTGGATGATCCTTGTTGACTCTTGTTTGAGGAACCGTATCGACTGTAAGATCATTTCCCAAGTTAGTCTGCACATGTTGCTCTGGAGTTTTAGGCTCCTCCTGATTTTCACCTTCCGTGTCATCAGTATCATAGAAGGGAGTATCAGGTAAAGGTATATGTAAAGGATCAGTAGGATCTTTAGGAGCAGTCTCTAAGGTAGAATCTGCTTCTTTGGTTCCACTTGATTCTCCAGATTTAGAAGTAGGCTTAATGAATGGTGAGGAAACAGGAGAAGAAACAGGAACCGGCCCACCATCAAGTGGATCATGAAGAGTAACTACATCCTCCACAATCGGAACACCTGTAAAAGAAACAGGACCACGAAAAGAGGTGAAGACACCATCATAATCGAAGTCATTAGCAGGACCAATGTGTACAGCAGGTTTATAACTGACAATTACCACATTCGTACCAAAATTAACTTTGCCAGTTTTCTGATTGTACACACGCCGAATTGGTGTACTAGGTATATACCCTAAAAAGAAACCCTCCTCAGATTTAGGATCAAATTTTCCCTGAGGAAGAACTTTAAGAAAAGTACAAGGAACACCAAACGGCTCAACATTTTGCAAATTGGGCTTTGTGTTGTGCAAAAGTTCATAACAAGTTTTCTTAAACCTTTTAACTGTTAAAACCCGATTCAAAATGTGACAAGCTGTATTCACTGCCTCCCCCCAGAAAGTAACAGGAAGCCCTGAATCAGCAAGCATCGTCCTAGCTGTTTCTATCAATGTCCTATTTTTCCTTTCAGCTACTCCATTCTGCTGTGGCTCATGCGGTGCACTGAATTGATGTTGAATGCCCTTGGTCAAGCAGAAAACAGTAATAGTATTATTCTTGAACTCAGTGCCATTGTCACTCCTGATTCTCTTAACTTTAACTTCATGGACATTCTCAACTTGTCTAACAAAATCCATAAACCGGTTTGCGGTCTCGTCCTTTGTCTTCAAGAAAAATACCCATGAGTACCTTGAGTAATCATCAGTGATCACCAAATAGTAGGACATCCCTCCAATGCTTCTTACGTTCACAGGACCAAAGAGATCCATATGAAGTAGTTCAAATGGTTTGGATATAGTGTTGTGCACCTTTGGTTTATGAGGATTCTTGTGTTGCTTTCCTTTCAAACACGGTACACATTTATCTTCCATCCTAAACTTCTTAACTGGAACACCTTCAACTAATCCAAGACTAACAAGTTCATTCATCTTCCGAAAGTTGATATGTCCCATTCTACGATGCCAGAGGAGAGATTCAGACTCATTTGCTTTGCTCAACAAACAGAGGGGCTCCGTTGGATTATCAACACCTAAAACTAAACCATAGATGTCTCTCTTCCTAGGAGCTCTGAGCATTATCCATTCGCTGGAATAACGAAACCCGGCTTCAAGATGAATGCCTCCTTTTCTGTGAAATGAACATTGTTGCCCTTGTCACAAATCTGTGAGACACTCATTAGATTATGAGTAAGTTGTTCCACATAGTTTACTCTTTCTAGAGTAAGTTGTCCATTGACGACATCTCCCTGACCGGTGATGTTGCCGCCCTTGGATCCAGCAAAACTAACGTACGACCCATTTATACCAGTATAATTGGACAAGAGTTTCCTGTCCCCTGTCATGTGCCTGGAGCATCCACTGTCAAGGTACCATAAATGGATTGGTTTCCTAGGAACTCCCTGCACATAAAATGAGAAAAATTAGTTTTCATTGGGGACCCAAACCTTCTGAGGTTTGGGTCGACCCTTCTCATCCCTTAGAATCAGTTCAGTCCAATACCCATTGCTGGAAGCCGTGGGTGGAACATGATTCTCGTCTCGTCTTCTCACTGGAGAAGACTTCTGACCTCTCGTCGGAGAAGGTCTAGGAGAATGAAGGCCATAAGAAGGTCGAACACTCGAATGAACTTGGTCATAGAATGAATTTTGATTTCTAGAAGCAGAACGATCAGGTCGTGGAGGTGTTTGAAAACGATTTGAATTCCTATGAACATTTCCTGATGAACCTTTCAGTGGAGATTCACGTCGTTGAGGTATAGTAAACGGTTTTGGAGAAGATTGAACTTTAGCCTCATCAACCTGTTTATCATTACCCAACCCCCTTTTTCCTTCTGAGGTGGAAACCTTTGAAGGACTATGTAACACCCGTCGTTTAAAAATATGGGTTTTCAAAAACTTTTCACCTAACGGTGTTAACTTGCGGAAGTAAAGACTGTAAAAGTCAAAACCGATAAAAACATTTCGGTTTCTGCATTTATTTGGTGTTACATGCCATATCAAACAATAGTTCAAATGAAAACCCAACGGTTGCCCAACATAAAACAACCGTTCACACATCACTACATAAGTTCGACATTAAATACGAAATGTAACGAATGTCTAAAGTAAGCATCGTCTAAGGGTAGCTAAGGCTCCTGCATTGCATCTACCCAAGCTCACACGTCCTGCATCTAGATTCCATCAAGCTAAACCTGAGGGAACAACCACATTAAGAAACAAGTGTTAGCTATAAGAATAGCTAAGTAAGATAACACTTAATTTAAAAGCATTTGTCCAATTAAAACAATCTTCATTATTAGACAAGTTTTATTAGGCACAACACACATCACACGTTCACACATATACTGCATTTCAACTTCGTTTCAATTAGGATAATCATCCTAAATGTGCCTATCCTGCATTAGTTCCCACATTATCACACATATCTTCGTTATCTGCATTATTAGTTCACACATTGTCACACGTATCTTCGTTAACTACATATAAGTGTGCCCTGCATCACACCCGACTGGATGATTAGTCAAAAGACTACTCATCTTACGTCGTTAAGGAATGGCAAGCCAATCCTTGAGTAATCCGTATATGGAGGTTGGTCAAACCCCTCGTATTACTCGCCCTGCGTTATAGAGACCACGTTGCGAGGAGCCACCCAAGCAACAACTGCATCTACGCACTCGCCCGGCTAAGGCTAGTACGGGTTAAGCTTAACACTTTTCACTGCATCTGTTTTATGAGCTCAATTTCACACATATAGATTGGGTCCCTGCATTCCCAAACATTCACACACATATAGTCTAGGTAACACACATTCCTAGACATTCACACACTTTAACTTCATTACGTTTGGATCCTTAAACGTGCAAGTGACATAGCAACCTAGCAAGTCTAGTGAACTAGGCGTATAAGTCAAACATGCATATCACACATCAACTTCATTTCTATATATCATGCATATCAAGATACTACATTAAACTACATCAACTGCATAGCTACATACTACATTAAGCAATACTGCATTACACTATAATAGGGACTGCATCTCAGGTCTCATGGTCAACTGCATAACCCATAATACCTCCCAAGTAACCCACATGCCCACATGCAATAATAAGGTACCGAATGGAAGTGTTTACGATTTGAAACCAGCTTTTAGTTGATCCCCCAGCTTGTCAAAGTAGTGTATCTTACCTGGTAGTAGTGTACGCGCGCAAACAAAGCTAACAGTGCTTATCAGTAATCCCCGACACCTATCGTACATTAACATATAAAGTATAAGTCATTTAGGACCTTAAATGGACCCTCGTACGAACTTAAGACTGACTACGTAAAATTCCAGAATTACACCTTACGAAGATAGACCTTATCTTCGTTTGGTTCTTACGAACTTAAGCAGAAAACGAACTTAGCTAACGAAGTTAATCTTCGTACGAACTTAAACTTCGTTCGTTTTACTTTACGAAAATGGATTCTTACGAATTTAATTTGGTCTTACGAAGATAACTCAAAAATCAATCTTACGAACTTAATCTTCGTACGAACTTTATCTTCGTTCCGACGAACTTAGGCACAGTTACGAATTAATTCATATTTTCGTCCAGAAATCCCAAAAACGACTGACTTCATCAATTTTCCAGATTTTGATCGATCAAGGCTTCTTTCCAAACATGTTTTTGACACAAATAAACATCTCTTGATTAACTGGATCGATCATAGACTCGTTTAACACCAATTTGAATGTTAATTAACCAAAACACCTTTTAAGCCCTAATTACTTGCTAAATTCCTTTCTAATCAGATTTGCCCCATAATTAAACCACCTCTAAATCTGAAATACAAACAATACATCAATGATTACCTGCTTGACTCGATGATCGATCGATTACAACACCAAAATACCCAATCGTTAGACCCAAAAACTAGATTAATTGCTTTAGAAATCAAGAAAAGATTAGAGACTTTGTGTATGAGTTATTATTTGCTAATGGCTGCTCAAATCACCCTAATTACACCCATCAAAACCTTAATCCCGTTTTTAGATTTCAACCTATGTCAAAATCAGTCCCTGGACTTCTAAACCCTTCATTACTGGCCACAAACTGCATTATTGACCATATACAACATTAGTCCTTCATTAAAAGGCACTACATAGCCTTTAAGCGACATTAATCACACTTTTATTCGTCATTAAAATTTAGGCTTTTAAACCTAACTACTTTATCTACGTTAACCACACATAACTACATTCAAATACTAAGTAAAGACTTAACGACACCCCAAATTGACTTAACGGCATTAGTCAAACATTAATAAAAGTTCGGGATGTTACAAATACCTCCCCCTTAAGAGGATTCCGTCCCCGGAATCTCATCAGATAGGAACAACTCGGGATATTTCTCCTTCATTACTGCTTCAGTTTCCCAAGTCAAGCTTTCTCCATGATTATGCTTCCACTTTATCAAGACAAGTTCAATCACTTTTCGGCGTAACTTCTTTTGCTTTCTTCCAATATCGCTACCGGTTCGTCTACTATTCTCTTCATTGGGTCAATACTCACGTCTTTAATAGAATCACACTCGACTCCTCAGCTAAACATTTCCTCAAGTAGGATACATGGAAGGTGTTGTGAATTCCATCCAATTCTGGAGGTAATTCCAACTGATATGCCACATCTTTAATGCGCTTCACCACTTTAAAAGGTCCAATGAAACGTGGACTCAACTTTCCCTTCTTTCCAAAACGGATAACTCCTTTCCAAGGTGATACTTTCAGCATCACTAAATCACCAACATTAAACTCAATCGGTCTCCTTTTCTTATCTGCATATGTTTTCTGCCTTTCTCTTGCCACACGTAAGGCTTCTTTAGCTACATTAACCTTTTTCAGAGGTAATTTCAATAATTTCGGGACCGGTCAACTGCTTTTCACCGGGCTCCATCCAACAACTCGGAGTCCTACATCTCCTTCCATATAACATTTCAAATGGTGGCATTCCAATACTTGCATGGTGACTATTATTATAAGCAAATTCAATTAACTTCAAGTGTTCATCCCATGCTCCACCGTATTCAAGTACACACGTTCTCAACATATCCTCCAAGGTTTGAATGGTTCTCTCACTTTGCCCATCGGTTTGGGGATGATAGGCGGTACTCAATTTATTCTACTACCCAACTCCCGTTGAAGACCCTTCCAAAAGTTTGACACAACCTCGAGTCTCGATCCGAAACAATAGATAAAGGAACTCCATGTTTCGCAACTACTTCATCAATGTACATCTTTGCCATCTTCGTTAAAGGCACATCTTGTCGGGTAGCTAGAAATGAGCACTCTTCGTCAATCTATCTACAATCACCCATATCATATCATTCCCTTTCGGCGTTTTAGGTAGCTTCGTTACAAAGTCCATGGTAATATTATCCCATTTCCACTCGGGAATTTCTAATTGATGCAACAAACCATACGGCTTTTGATGGTCCGTCTTCACTCTTGCACACGTCAACACTTTGCTACAAAATGAGCTACTTCACCTTTAATATCCGGCCACCAATAAATCGGCTTCAAATCTGCATACATTTTGGTGACACCGGGATGCATCGAATACCTACTTCTATGGACCTCTTCAAGGATCAACTCACGGTTACCACCAAGCAGTGGCACCCAAATGCGACCCTTGTATGTTTTAAACCCACGGCTATTAGTCTCCATCACAAGTCGTTTCTTCTTCCCAATACTCTCGTTATCAATATTATCCTTCATTAATGCCATCCTTGTGCTTCTTTAATTCGATCTAATAGGCCCGACTTGGCCTGAACTTGCATGCTCATCAACTTACAAGAAGAGCTTTGCACTTTCCTACTTAGTGCATCCGCCACCACATTGGCTTTACCCGGATGGTATTTGATTTCACAATCATAGTCTTTAAGTAATTCCATCCACCTTCTTTGTCTCACATTCATCTCCTTTTGAGTAAACATATATTGTAAACTCTTATGGTCGGTGTAAAGTGTGCATTTAGTCCCATATAAGTAATGTCTCCATAATTTCAATGCAAACACAACCGCCGCTAACTCAAGATCATGGGTAGGGTAATTCTTCTCATGAGGCTTCAAATGACGTGAAGCATAGGCAATCACTTTGTCTCTCTGCATTAAGACACAACCCAAACCCGTAATAGAAGCATCGCTAAATACCACTAAATCATCAGTACCTTCAGGCAAGGCAAGGATAGGAGCTTCACACAACTTCTTTTTCAACGTTTGGAATGCATTTTCCTGCTTTTCAGTCCACTCGTACTTCACACCCTTCTTTGTTAATTCGTCATAGGCTTGGCTATTCGGGAAAAATCCTGAATAAACCTTCTATAATACCCATCCAAACCAAGAAAACTCTTAATCTCGGTAGGTGTCTTTGGCTGCTCCCACTTTGAAACAGCTTCAATCTTTGAAGGATCTACTTTAATACCTTCCGATGTAATAACATGACCAAGAAATTGCACTTCTCGGAGCCAAAACTCACATTTAGAAAACTTTGCGTACAACTTCTTCTCCCTCAACACCTCCAAAACTGCTTTCAAATGCTCACGGTGTTAATCCTCTGACTTAGAATAGATCAAAATATCGTCAATAAACACAATAACAAAATGATCTAGAAAGGGGCGACATACCCGATTCATTAAGTCCATAAACGCGGCTGGAGCATTGGTCAACCCAAATGGCATGACCAAGAACTCATAATGACCATATCTAGTCCGGAAAGCTGTCTTTGCTACATCTTCCTTCTTTACCTTTAACTGATGGTAACCGGACCGCAAATCAATCTTTGAAAAATACGAAGCACCATGTAGTTGATCAAAAAGATCATCAATTCTCGGGAGAGGATACTTATTCTTGACCGTTCGTTTGTTTAACTCACGGTAGTCAATACACATGCGCATTGATCCGTCCTTCTTCTTAACAAAGAGAACCGGAGCTCCCCAAGGCGAGGAACTAGGTTGTATGAACCCCTTGTCAAGTAACTCCTGTAGTTGCGTCATTAATTCCTTCATTTCTGTAGGAGCTAATCGGTAAGGTGCTTTAGCAACGGGTGTAGCACCTGGAATAAGATCTATCTGAAAAGTAACTTCACGATCGGGAGGAATACCGGGTAGATCATCGGGAAACACATCGGGGAAATTGGATACTACATCAACACTAGCGATTGAAGACTTCTCTTTTCTTGCATCAATGACATAAGCCAAGAAATGGCTCTTGTTTTTCCTTATACATTTAATAGCTTTCATCATACTAATAATCTTTATTCCTCCTCTTTTCTTGTCTCCATACACCGTTATCACTTTACCCTCGGATATAGGCAATCGAATTATCTTTTGGGAACATAAAATACTAGCTTCATTTCTAGCCAACCAATCCATACCGATCACTACATCAAAACCACCTAAGGTAGTAGGTAATAGTTGGACTGGAAAAGAACGACCTTCAATCTCAATCTCACAATCGTCATATCCCACACGTATATTATTAACCGTACCATTAGCAATTTCTACCTCTAATGAACAATCTAAGGGAGTAGTGACTCTTTCTAGTTTAGGAGCAAATAATGTGGACACAAACGACCTATTTGCACCTGAATCAAATAAAACAGAGGCAGGCTTTGAGTTAACAAGGAAAGTACCACTTACCACTTCATCGTTGTTCCTTGCGTCATCAACCGTCATTTGAAGAGCTCTCACTTTTGTTGCTGTCGTGGCGGTCTTCTTTCCAGCATTCTTCTTCTGTGGACAATCGGCAATGAGATGACCCGTTTCTTGGCACTTATAGCAACGAGTCTTGTCCCTACATTCAGTGGCAAGATGTCCCGACTTCCCACACTTATGGCACCTTCTTGTCTTGCCGGTACAATGCCCTTCATGAATTGTCTTGCAAAATGTACACCATGAACCATTCTTCTTTTTATCCTTGTCACCGCTCGAACTACCACTTCCACGGAACTTCTTATTATTATTATTGGAAGACCAATTTGACCTTCTTTTAAATCCCACTTTCTTGTCGTCGACTTTCTCAACTACTTTCTTGTCCGAAGCAAAATCATCGTCAAGCTTTTTAGACTCCTTGATTGCTTCAGTCAGAGTCTTGTGCTGCCTGCAGATACCTCGATAACTCGGAGGCAAACCATCAACATAGCAAGCAACCTGATCCGCATCAGTACGAAGAGATGAGGACCGAGACAAGAGATCTAGTAGAACCACCGTAGCTAAGGTGGAAAGTAGTGAGGACTCTAAGCTTATTACCGAAGTCAAGGCTCTCTCGAAGCAAATGAATGAGAGATTTGATAGTCAAGATACTAGATTCAAGAGCCTTGAGAGAGATGTTAAGGTTATGGCCGACGGTTGTGAGCATTGTGGAGACTTGCATTATACGGAGGATTGCCCGGATAAACCAGTGCAAGATGTTAGTTATGTTCAGAATCAAAGGAATTTCAACCAAAATACCAGTTATCAAAACCGGCCATCAGGTAGTTCTTACCCTACTTCTTCTTTTAATGCTAACAGTTCTGGTTATGGTGGTAACAGGTTTAGTAGGTTCACCAATCAACGAGGCTCGGATCCAGAACTACGAGACATAGTGAAGGAGTTCATTGGTGCCCAAAAGGCAACTAATGAACAAGTTGCAGAAGAGTCCAAGAAGGTGATTTCTGTTTTGGACGCTTTGACTACTCGCTTAGATGGATTGGGGCACAAGTTGGATCAAGGAGCAAAGAATCAACAAGCCACCATTAAGGATTTAGAAGGAAGATTGAGAGGCTAGGAAACTCGAATAGGCAGCCCGGTACTCTACCGAGCAACACTCAACAGAATCCAAAGACCTCAATTCAATAACCAAGGGCAAAACAAGAAGGATTGGGACAGAAGTATACTCCTCCAAATGCTCAAAATGAGCAAGTGAATGCCATCACTACGAGGACAGGTAAGACTTATGATTCTGCAAACCCTTTACCTAATGATTCTTCTCCACTTGTGCAGGTTAATGAAGAAGAGGAGACGGGTGATGAAGAAGTTGAGATGGAACCGAACCAAGCGTGCCGAAACCGGCCGTTCCATCCAAACCCGCTGAGAAACCGACGGTGAAGCCGTATCAACCAAAGATTCCATTTCCTCAACGGTTGAGGAAAGAAAAAGTCAAGGAACACTTCAAGAAATTTGTTGATCTTATTCAATCTGTTAATATAACTGTTCCTTTAGTTGATTTGCTTGCAGGTATGCCAAATTATGCAAAGTTCCTCAAGGAACTTGTCAGTGATAAGAAGAAGCTTGAAGAGGCTAAGACTGCAGTCATGAGTGCCGAATGTTCAGCAATCATTCAGAATCAGATTCCTCCCAAATTGGAAGATCCAGGGAGTTTTCTAATTGCTTGTTCTTTTGGTGCTTATTTGTGTGAGGCATTGGCCGATCTTGGGGCTAGTATCAATTTGATGCCTTATTCCATTTATAGAAAGTTGTCTCTAGGAGAGTTGACCCCTACCCGCATGAGCATTAGGCTCGCGGATCGTTCTTTCCAATATCCCATGGGGATAGCGGAAAATTTGCAAATTAAAGTAGGGCATATGATATTTCCGGTTGACTTTGTTATTCTTGAGATGGAGGCGGATGCCAAAGTCCCCCTCATTCTTGGCCGACCATTCCTTATGACCGCGGATGCTATCATCCAGGTTAAGGCTAAGGAAATTTCCCTAGGGGTCGGTAATGACCGAGTTGTTTTTAATGTTGATAGAGCACTAAAGCATCCGTACTCTTGTGATGAAACTTGTTTCAGGTTAGATGTGATTGAAGAAGAAGATGCTTTGGAGAAAGAGCTCATGGATTTCTTGGACATGGAAGAAGGTGAAGCATTGCTAGCTTGCAGTGAAGAAGAGCAAGAGTTGGTTGGAGATATGATGCAAGATATTATGGCATTAAGTGTTGATGAAACTCCACCGGAGGATGAGACCTATGAAGAGATCACGGGTAGTGATAGCACACGGGTGCTAACCTCGGTAGAGAACCCTCCTACCGACTTGGAGCTCAAGCCACTTCCGGACCATCTTGAGTATGCATATTTGGAAGGTACATCTCTTTTACCCGTTGTCATCTCATCCTCATTAATGGAGGATGAGAAATCTAGACTTATGAACGTCCTAAAGGCCCATAAAAAGGCCTTTGCATGGAAAATTTCTGATATTCCGGGTATAAGTCCAGAATTTTGCAAACATACCATAAACTTTGTTGATAATGTGAAACCGGTTGTGCAAAGGCAACGAAGGTTGAATCCAAATATGAAAGATGTGGTTAAAAAGGAGATAATAAAGTTGCTTGATGCGGGAATCATATTCCCCATCTCGGATAGTTCATGGGTAAGTCCGGTACATTGCGTACCAAAGAAGGGTGGGATGACCGTAATTTTAAATGATAAAAATGAATTGGTTCCCACTAGGACTGTCACGGGTGGAGGGTATGTATTGATTATCGGAGATTAAATGATGCTACCCGCAAAGACCATTTCCCTTGCTCTTTATTGATCAAATGCTCGAACGGCTCGCCGGTAACGAGTATTTTTGCTTTTTGGATGGGTTCTCCGGGTACTTCCAAATACCCATTGACCCCAAGGACCAAGAGAAGACCACTTTTACTTGCCCTTTTGGCACTTATGCCTATAGAAGGATGCCATTTGGTCTTTGCAATGCCCAGGTACTTTTCAAAGATGTATGATTGCCATATTTCAGGACATGATCGAAACATCCATGGAGGTGTTTATGGATGACTTTCTGTTTTCGGTAGTTCTTTTGAAAATTGTCTTGAAAGTCTTGATAAAATGCTTGAAAGGTGTGAAAGGGCACACTTGGTCTTGAATTGGGAAAAGTGTCATTTTATGGTGAAAGAGGGTATTGTTTTGGGACACAAAGTTTCAAGAGCGGGTTTAGAGGTAGATAAAGCAAAAATTGATGTTATAGCTAAATTACCTCCACCCACTAATGTCAAATCAATTCGAAGCTTTTTGGGTCACGCCGGGTTTTACCGTCGATTTATAAAGGATTTTTCAAAAATCACCCGGCCAATGACCAAGTTGTTAGAAAAGATGTCACCCGTCGTTTAAAAATATGGGTTTTCAAAAACTTTTCACCTAACGGTGTCATATTGCGGAAGAAAGGACCTTAAAGTCAAAACCAATAAAACATTTTGGTTTCTGCATTTAGTTGGTGTTACTTGCGACATCATAGAATAGTTCAAATGAAAACCCAACGGTTGCCCAACATAAAACAACCGTCCAAACTTCATTACATAAATTCGACATTAAGTACTGAATGTAAACAAATGTCTAAACAAAGCGTCTATAGGGTAGCTAAGGCTCCTGCATTGCATCTACCCAAGCTCACACGTCCTGCATCTAGATTCCATCAAGCTAAACCTGAGGGAACAACCACATTAAAAGAAACAAGTGTTAGCTATTAAAATAGCTAAGTAAGATAACACTTAATTTAAAAGCATTTGTCCAATTAAAACAATCTTCATTATTAGACAAGTTCTTTAGGCACGTCACACATCACACAAATCTGCATAACAACTTCATATTAAATAGGATAATCATCCTAAATGTGCCTATCCTGCATTACTTCATTATCCACATATCTGCTTCTACATTTCTGCTTTACTACGTTATTAACTGCATTAAGTGTGCTCTACATTGCACCCGACATGGTTGAAGTACTTGTTCTCGAAACAAGATGCTAAGCCTCGTTTAATTCGTTGGGTCTTACTTTTACAAGAATTTGATATTGAGATTAAAGATAAAAGTGGGGCTGAAAATGTGGAAGCCGACCACTTAAGTAGGCTCGAAAACCCTCACCTTGAGGAGTTAAAGGAGCATGATATTAATGATGCTTTTCCTGACGAGTTTCTAATGCAGGTGGATGTGGAAGAAGATCCATGGTTTGCAGACATTGCTAACTATTTATGTGCAGGTGTTCTTCCTAAGGAAATGTTATCAACAGAAAAAGAAATTCTTTTATGAGATTAAGCATTATTTCTGGGAAGAACCATATTTGTTTCGAATGTGTGCAGATGGCTTGATCAGGAGATGTGTGGCCGGTGCAGAAACCCGAAAGATTTTGGATGCATGCCACTATGGACCAACCGGTGGTCATTATGGACCATCTGTAACCGGTAAGAAGGTTTTTGATGCAGGATTTTATTGGCCTACAATCTTCAAGGAAGCTCAAACATTAGTGGAGACGTGTGAAGTTTGTCAACGTTAAGGTAACATTTCAAAGAAGGATGAGATGCCACAGAACTTCATTCAGGTTTGTGAGGTATTTGATGTTTGGGGAATTGATTTTATGGGACCCTTTCCTCCTTCAAATAAGTGTCTTTACATTTTAGTGGCGGTTGATTATGTGTCGAAATGGGCCGAGGCTAAGGCCTTGCCAACTAATGATGCAAGGGTTGTCATTGAATTCTTAAAGCAATTGTTTTGTCGTTTTGGTTGTCCTAAGGCCTTAATCAGTGATCGTGGAACTCATTTCGCGAATCACCAACTCGCTAAGGTGCTAAAGAGGTATGGTGTCACTCACCGTTTTTCAACCTCTTATCACCCGCAAACGAGTGGCCAAGTGGAAAATACTAATAGATTAAAGAGAATTCTTGAGAAAACCACCCCCCCCCCCCCCCCCCCCCCCCCCCCCCCCCCCCCCAATTAGGGCTTTAAAATGAATCTTAGAGAAAACCATAGGTGATAATCCTAAAAGTTGGTCTAAGAAGTTGGATGATGCATTATGGGCTTTTAGAACCGCTTTTAAGACTCCAATTGGGACTACACCTTATAGGTTGCTTTATGGGAAGACATGTCATTTGCCTTTAGAAATAGCATAAAGCTTATTGGGCTCTTAGGAATTGCAATATGGACTTAGTTGAAAGTAGTGAATTGAGAATGTTGCAATTGCATGAGTTAGATGAGTTGAGGTTGAATGCTTATGAGAATTCTATGCTTTACAAAGAGAGGACTAAGGTGTGGCATGATCGTAGGATTAGAGAGAAGGATTTTAAAGCCGGTGATAAAGTTTTGTTGTTCCTTTCCAAGTATAAGTTCAAGCAACCCAAGTTGACTTCTAGGTGGACCGGCCCTTTTGTGATCAAACATGTCTATCCGTCTGGTTATGTTGAATTGTTTAAATCGGATGGAACTACTTTTATTGTTAATGGTCACAGGTTGAAGCTTTATCATGAAGAAGAGGAAAATGTGGGAGTCGTCGTTGACGAGCTTCCATTTTTCGAAAGGAATCAATGAAGAAAGGATTGTGAGTCGAGCTAAAGACTCGTAAATAAATTAAGCGCTTCGCGGGAGGCAACCCGTGTTTTCATTTTTGTTTATTTGTCATTGGTAATGTGTTTCAATAAGAATTGCAGGTAGGAGCCGCTCTCATGCCTTCCGGTAAGTCGTTTTCAAGGAAGAAAACAAAGGTAAGTGTGTGTGTGTGGGGGGGGGGGGGGGGGGAGTTGCGCCGCAATGATTCTGTTGGGTTGCGCCGCAACTACATGCGTTGCGCCACAACCTATCCTTCTGTTTTTCAATTGCGCTGCAGGTTGTATGTTGCGCACAACGTGTCATGTGTCAGAAAATTCGAAAATCTAAAAAAAAAAAAATTTCAGTTCAAAAATAAGGCGTTGCGGCGCAACGTGGGTCAAATCGGGTCAACAGATTTTCAACAAAAAGGGGATCGGCTCATAATAATTCACACACTTATTTTTCCCCAATAATTGAGTTTCTATTATTTCTCTCTTGCCATCCGATCCAAACTCTTTTTCTCTTTCAAAGTCAATTAATTTCATCTTTCAATCATTCATCATGGTAAGAACCGGAAAGGTATGTGATTCTTTAACTTCTCTTGTTGATTTTAATTAGTTAAGTGTATAATGTTCTTGCATACATTCGAATTTATATAGATTTTATGCTTAATTTGCTTCTTAAGTTCGAATTTGTGAGGGATTTACAAGAACAATGAGGGGTTGGTTGTTTTGATTGAAGGATTGAAGATTTGTTTTTGTGGATTGGGTCATTCAAATTAACTTAGGGTTAATTAAGCCTTGTTTTTCTTAATTAAATGCTTAACCCTAAGAATTAAGTTGTATTTTGTTTGTGGGAGTTTTTTGTGTTCATCCCTGCTGCTGCTCGACCTCAACCCAGAAACACAGGTTGCGCCGCAACTGTCCTAGTTGCGCCGCAACTCAACCTTTTCCAGACCTGTGTCATTTATGCTTATATATATATGCTTATATGTCGGGTTTCAATGTTTTAATTGTTTCTTGTATGTGTAGGAACCCGCTTCTTCTAGCCGTGCAGGACGAGGCAAGGCAAGAGCCTCGTCGGCTGCTGCACCTGTTGAAAGTGGTCTTACTCCCGAAGCCACTGCTATGGGAATTCCTACTCACCCATGGTTACGATTCCCTAGAGCTCCTCTCGAGAAAAAGGTTGAATATACCAACATGTTAGCATCTATTTATCAGAAAGACATAGTTGAGCCTCGGTATATGGAATCGAGTATGTTGGATACGTTGAATGCTCGTGGGGGCATTAGTAGGTATATGCATCTGATGGGAAGTTCAAATGACATGGATGGTAATCCCGTGGCTAAGGAATTTAGTTTATGGTTCGACATATTTCGGAAGGAAGTAATTGAAGCCAAAATCATCACAGGCACAAACATAGGCACTCACACATTAATTTCAAGATTATAGATGACACCATCTGATAAAAGGATTCCAGTTAAGATTTGTCGAAAACAATTTCCTATTTCAGTATGCTTTGCTATGACGATAAACAAGAGCCAAGGACAATCACTCGATCGTGTTGGTTTGTATCTTCCACGACCAGTTTTTAGTCATGGGCAATTGTATGTAGCGGTCTCGAGAGTCAAAAGCAAGAAAGGATTGAAAATTCTAATACAAGATGAAGACTTGAAAGTGAAGAACACAACAACAAATGTCGTCTACAAAGAAGTGCTTCAATGTTTGTGAAGATCAATATCCAACTATGAAACCTTGGAGTTTTTTAAGCAATAGAAAGGTGTGATTGCAGAGAAGCCGATGACACCATTTTGCAAAAAAAATGGATGTTTGACTGTAAAACATGGTAATCTTAAACTATTTCTTTTGATAATGGTTATTCAATGACCGTTAGTATTGATAGTTGTAATCGATAATTAAAATAGGATGTTATCGTATTTCTTTTGTACTCTTATCCAACCATTAATACTTACTGTAATGTGTTTCAATGTGGCAATGGATGATTATAATCATTTTTCATTGTCCATATGTTTAATGTAATCCAATACCACATTTTGTTAATTATCAAAAATAAAACAACTGTAAAAAAACATAATTCCAGAACTGAAAATAAAAAGTTTATAACATTACAAAACACTAACAAAAGGATAACCAGTCCATCCGTCCTCGCTAAAAAAACACTGGAAAGTTAGAAAAACTTCATCCTACCAATACAAACATGGTTAACAAAGATCAAAAACTATAACTTGT
>CM067170.1:150614649-150617205 GCA_034093135.1 Erigeron breviscapus | reverse complement strand
CCTTCTAAAAGTTTTTTTTTTGTTGCCGGAGGGTCCATCATCAAGAATGGCCTAAGATGGTCAGAAGCATTCCTAACAATGCTAGCCACAGCGGAATACTCCGGCAAAACGGGTCGCCATTTCGCGGAATCGAACGCCCTAAGAGGAAGATTTCATTTGCTTTCTGTTTCGTGGAACGAAGTTGATCCATGGTCATCGGGATGTCTATGTTGAAAGAGAACCTAACCTGAAGAGTCATTGGTTTTCCAGGTCGGAAAATGAAGTAAACAACTCAGGTGGACAAGAGGCGAACCACTCAGCTGATGAGTCAGCTATACTTTTTTTAAAATAGCCTAATGAGAAGACGATCGTAACCTCTGAGCTCAAAGATGGAAAGCAGATTCCTTTTTTCAGGTTTTGCATAGCTTCCCAAGCCCGCCTCGGCCCCCTTTTTTCCTTTTTGGGTTTTTTTCTCGAAGGGCAGAGGTAAGCTTTTTCGAGCATCGGTAAATATGGGGAAAAAAAAAACATGAGGTTTTTCGAGTGAGGCATCAACCATAGATTGTGGAACTTTCGAGATGCTTCCTTGCGAAAGCCAACGGAGTCTGTACTGTAACTCAACCTTCTCATCCATGGAAGGATTCCTTATTCGATGATAAATGTCAATCGAGGGCACCCTCATTTCCAGAGAGAGAATCAGGCTGCACAGAAGGGGGAAAGCCCTCCTACTGAGCAAGATCATTAATTAATATTAATAAGGAAGCACTTAACTTAGGGCAGCCAGTCTCACTTCACACAGCACAGCGCCTTGCTATTTGCATTCATCCTTGTAACTTACCGAAGCGAGGATCTCATGCTATCATTGAACGGCTACCGAACCGCCATACTCAGGTAACCGGTCTAGGTTCCAAGTACATCAACACCCCATAGCTACTTAGGGCCGCAACGCAATAAGGCTTTTCGCTCTAGTTGGGCAATGCAAGGAGGCCTCTTTCGCCATTCTTTCTAAATGATAAACTATTATTAGTTCAGTTCGGTAGAACATCGATGAGAGGAAATTTTTTCACAGAAGCATATGATTACCCCTCAATCGCCGGGTGGCTTGCTCCAGGTGCATGAGTAGCTTTGCTGGCTCTTATACGAAAGGTACCGGCCTCTTTCAGTGGTTCTTGCTTGCTCTTTAAAGCTGATCTGGTGCTGTCTCGTTCCTTCAGTTTGTTTTTCTGAAATTTCCGATAAGATCATCATTCCGCCTACACAACTACCTTGCTTGGTGGTTCAAAATGGAAGTCTAGGTATCTGCTTAAGTGGTCTGCTCGTACCGTTCCAAAAAGAGCTGCGCTGACAGGCGTATTTGAAAATGTGTTTCCGGGCTCACATATCTAAATTTCAGCGAGATAGGGTGCGGATAGGTGGAATGGAAATTCTACTCCAATCCCTTTAATGGATCCCCGAAGGAGACGGGTGCAAATGGAATTTCAATCAAAGGCGCTATGACCACTGAGCATGCCAACAAGGCAAACTCAGAAAATCGTCTCCTGTCCCAGGTCACTGAAAGGGAGATACTCGCAGCCGAGCTCTCGTGCCACTCCCGCTGCCAACTTCGTGATAGAACGACCATGCGAAGGGATACGGATAGGCTGCCCTCCCACACTTAAGGCATTGTGTTACACCTTAAATGTCTGGATTTAGCGTTATTGTCAAGCATCTCATTCACTACTAAAAGAAAGGTATGGATATTCTGCTCGAAAGCTTGACGAAGAAGCGTAAGCAAAAAGCATATTTTAGGAAAGAGGTCCAGTCAGCTGGTTACAGCTAATGAATGAAAAAATGTGTGTGCCGATTTATATTTCCCGTCTTAAGCCCCACCTCGGTAGCTCAGCGGTAGAGCGGCCTCTTGTGTATAGTTCAATAGGTAGTCGGACGTGGGTTCAAATCCCGCTCGAGGGAAAAACAGAGAGAGCAGCGAAGGGGCCTTTCCTCGCTTCTGTCTTTTTTTTATAGATCAGTTCAGTCTGTAAACAAGCAGGTGATTTTTAGCTGATTTTTAGCCGGGAAACTGTAAACTTTCGAAAGCAAGCTCACCCACTCTCCCCCAGTGGTTAAACTCTAGGATCTGATTTGAATTCCATATTAAAGAAAAGTAGACATCTGCGGCCTAAAACTACACGAGTGGATAGATTTACGGCTACTACTTCCCGATCTTTGTGAACGTTCACTTCAATAGGATATCTCGTTTTACTAGCTCGACTATAGAGAGAGGAACTAATGGTAACGAGCCAGACCAGATGATCTTCAAAGACATCCTTCACCGATCGATTAGATGAGAGAGGTCATTCAGTGTAAGACCTGAGGTAGACGAACGGTTCACTGTCAGTGGTTCCATACGTCAATCCAATCCTGAAGGAGCTAATGAAAGCAGGAATTCAAATGAAAGTGGGCTCTTCCTCTTCGATTCAAGCAAGTCGACCATTGAATCTATTAAACGTGGGGCCTCTTCTTTCCCCCTCACGCCCAGGAAGATTTCCTTCTTTTCCCCTTGCCTTGGCTTTGTTTTATCTTCCCAAACGGCATTTT
>CM067170.1:150599649-150609649 GCA_034093135.1 Erigeron breviscapus | reverse complement strand
GTTTTAGGGAAGAATGGGAAGGCAAGAGGCCGGCAAGCGAATCCCAGTTTTTTTTTTTCATTAAGGGTCCATAATAGTATTTTTTATATAAATAAAAAAAAGTGAATTTTTATTTCAAAAGAACGAAAAGTCCCCTTTTTTTTTTTTTTTTTAAAAAGCAATAAGCAAAACTGGAACACTTATTAAGACTAGGTTTTTTTTTTTTTTGGCCCATACTGCCAAACACAAAACAAAGACAACCCAAACAAAGAAAGGAAGACCCATACATTTAAAAAACACACTAACTTTGGCCCTCGTTTAAACAGACACTTATTTTTTAAAATTCTTATAGAAATAGTCCCCCCCCGCCCCCGGACTCTTCTTATTCCATCTCCCCCCCGGCCACCGAGGGGGTGGGGCGGCCCCCGAACAATTAAGTCCCTTTTTTCTTCCCCTCGAGGAGGGGCCCCTCCTTTTGGTTTTTTCGAGACTTCGAAATTCGGTTTCCCCGTAAAATTCATCTTCTGCCTACGTCCTCAGGATCGAGAGCAGGCGGATGCTCCCAGAACAGACCAAGCATTTGCTCACATTGGAGCTTCTGCTGTTCCACTTGATGGATTTCAGTCTGAATTGTTGCGAGTCTTCCGGCAATGATATCCATTAAGTCTTACTGAAAGTCTTTCTTTTCTGACTTCCCCCCCTACTCCTCTATTTTTGACCAATAATAGACTGGAAAAAGAAGCCTTTTCCTATTTTTATAGGCCCTTGGGAGCGCTTTTTACCCTTCCTTTTTTGTCGCATATTAATTAGTTAATAATTTGTTTTTTCCCTAGTTTTTCATAACCATGTTTTTTTTCAAACCCCGGCCGTTTTTTTTTCCATGGAATAATGTTTTAGCAGATTTCCGCACTCGAATTTTTTAGTGGTGGGCGCTGAAAATATTAATCTTCCGTTAACGGATTGGAGTTAACGAATGGCCCCTGGCCCCTCAAAAAAAGGGAATCAAAATAGTTCCCCCCTTTTTGGTTTTTTTTTTTTCGGGTATCGCCCCACGCGCTTTAATTCCGATTCACCTCCCTCCAGGAATCGGAGGCCATAAATAGAACGCCCATCAAAGAGAGTACTGCCCTTTTCTCCGTCCTAATAAGTCGGGTTTTCCCAAAAGGCCCCCCCCTTTCTTTTAAGAGATAGAGGCCCAAAACTCCTTACTCGACAGCTCCAAAGCTGGACCATTTAAAACAAAAAAAACGCATGTGGATTCTTGTCCTACGTTTCGTAACGCGCTACCTGGGCCTATTTTTTAAGCCCTGGCCTCCTAACTCCTTCTTTCACTTGTTCTACTGTGTCTTTTTTTTTTTAATTGGCGGATTTTTGTTAATTTTACCCAGGGTAAAAAAACCAATCAATGAAAACATCCCCCCTCCGGCCCCCACTCCTCAAACTCGTCCCGTTCCCCCTTTTGTCCTTGGTGGCGCGGAAGTGAGGAACTGAAGCTAGCCCCTCTCTTGATTTAGATTTTTTTTTCCCCCGGGAAAGACGGAAAAAGCCCCCTTCCCAGCCTCCACTCTTTTTTTAGTCCGCACTAAAACCGGTTAAAAAAAAAATAAGATGAAATAATCCCCAGTAAAAAACAGCAAACTAGCAATAGCTTTTTTTTCCAAGTACAACGAAGTGTCCACACTCGCAATTCCTCTCCACGACCACTCTTATTTGTTTTCATTTGGGCTTTCCTTGGAAATTTCCGTGTCCCCCATCAACTCTTCCCAAGTCATTCCATTTTGGACTCGGACGTGGGCTTTTCAAACCATCAAGTGGGCTTTGCAATTCAGTATCTTCAAAACCATAATTATCCCATGAGCTTTCTTCGTCTATGCCTATGCCTCCATTCCTCTTTCTGTTGCCCCTTTAGGCCCTAAGGCCTTTCTGTCCTTTTACTATTCCTTCGCTCCCTGAATCCTCCTGGGGCCCCTTTATAGGATAGGGAGACATCCCGAGTTACAGTTGGTGGGCCAAAGAACCCATTTTTTTTTTTTTCACCGGAGACCGCTTCAAGGAATACATCCCAGACGAGTCCACTTAAAGAAAATCCCTTCCGCCAGAAAATTAGAAATGCCCCGTTTCGCGTTTATTGCCAGCTGTACGGGTTTTCTTCCTAAAAGCCCGTTAACGGGCCTTTATTTTGCTAACTTTTCCACATCCTATTGTATATTCATAATATGTCCAGCTCCCAACATATTGAAAAGTGGGGTGTGGGTAAAGGCCCCCGCCCCTTAATCTATTTTTCAGCCTTATTATCTTTTAAAGCGAAGAGCAAGCTTTTTTTTTCGGCCCTTCGGTGAAAAGGGTTTGTCTTTTCGTCCGTCCTTACTGAGTTTCAGTGAACCATAGTTGGTATCCTCGGCGCAAGTCCCAATTCCCATTATCACTAAAGAAGACTCCCCGGTTTTTTTTCCCCTGGGCGGAAATGGGAAAGGAGGAAATGAATTTCAGCATCATTTTTTTGTTAAATCAAGCCCGCTTTACAGAATTCAGATTCCCGGTGAGGCCCTACAATCCCTAATCTTCCGACCTTTTCGTTTTTTTTGTTTTCTTTTTCCCTTTCTTGCCCTGTACAGTGCCATTTTTCCCTGGCTTTCCTCATAAATTGTAACGAAAAATTTGAACTAAACTAGTCTGTGTTGGGCCTTTTTTTTTTCATTTTTTTTATATGCCCGTTTGTGGGGGCACAAATGGGACAAGTTTTTTTTTTTTTTTTTTTTTGTGTTTTTTTACCCCCTAAAGCAGGAGAAAGGGCCTGGATCAAGGAATGGTCTTTTTGGGAAAAAAGGCCGATTTTTTTTTTCGGTCGTATTCAATTGTGCGCTCCCGGCCGAAAAAATTGAATTTCAGTGGAACAGCCCACAAAGAAAAGGAATTAACAAACCAAGTGGGGGAATCCTCCCCTTTTCTCGCACTTGAAAAATCGGAACAGGCCTAGTTTTTTTTTTCTTGCCGGTAAAAAACCTCACCGGAAGTTTTCAAGAAAACCGGCCAAATCCACGCTTTTTGTTTTAATTCTTCTCGAAGTTTGTGCCCTCCTTTTTCTTCTAGATTCTAGAAAACAAAAGGAAACGGGCGGGGCGGGCCCACAAGGCATTTTCCTCCTTTTACAATCAGAGGTACAATTCCCCCTTACCTTTTTTTCCTATTTTTTTAAATAAACAGAAAGACGAAAAAACGATTCCTACAACACAGCTTTTAGGGGCTTTAAAGGCCCCAACCTGAAACCCTTGGCGTGTGTCGACTGGACCGACGTTGTGACGCAGTTGGGGTGGGGGTTTTGGGCCCCCCCCCCGGGTTGGTTTGTCAGAGCGGGAAACAAGCCCCCCCCTTTTTCAAAGAAACTGTCACAAAAAAAAGTGCCGTCCCCCGACCCCTCCCCCCCTCTTATTTGGAAGAACTAGTCCCTAAGTAACAAGAAGAATATTACCGGCGGAATTCCCCCGATAGATAAGTAGTACCAGCTGCCCTTTTTCCTTAAATCAATCCCAACCTTCCGCCCGGTCGCTAACCTATCTTTTTGAGTCCATGAGAACGAGAGTCGGTCCTTCTCCCCCATCTCGGTGACGCCCAACATCGACGGTCGTGAAACTTGCCTTCACAACATCCCCCGATCGAAGCCCCACAAACCCTGTTTTCGAGACACTTTTTAACACCTCCCTTGAACGGGCCCCAAGGTACTCTCCGGTTTTTCTTTTGCCCGGAAAAGGCAAAACTTGAAACAGCTTTTCCCCACTCTTCTTCTTTCCCTAGTTTTTGGTTGGTAGTGCCAAGGTCCCCCGGCCCTCTAAATGTCCCCCCCTCGTGTCGTCCCCGCAAGAGCGTCGCGTCCCCAATCGGTTGGAGGTACCATGACCGGCCCCCCCGTAACAAAAATTTTCTATCTTTTTTAAACAAAGACGGGATTTTTTTTCCCCCGTTGGTCCATTTTTTTATTTTTTTTTGTAAATCCTTGTGCCCTCCCTGTTTTGTTTTTGGCTTTTTCGAAACCGCTAATTGCCCTAGTGTTTTGTGGTGAGAAAACAAGGCCCTTTTTTTCCGGAATGACACTTTTGGTACGAAAAGGGGCAACGTGCCCCTTTTGAGAAGCTAATTCCCTCTGAGCGTGGGGAAGCTTTTTTCGGCAAAAAATGCCTAAACACTTCGGTTTTGTTTTGCGTGATTAGTTTTTTTAGGTGGTGAGTTCACATGAAAGTTTTTTTTACGCCAAAAAAGAACAGAAATTTTTTTTGCCAAGAAATTGGATCCTTTTCCCCCGTCAAGAAAAAAACTTCTTTTGCTGTTTTCAAGGTTTTTTTATAAAAAAAGAATATGGTTTTTTGTAATGTTTCTTTCCTTTGTCATTTTTTGGAAGTTTTAGCCCCGATATTGCCAATCAACAAACCCTCCCTTTACCGGGAAGCATTCGATGCCCGCCCCAGAAATCGAGTTTTTGGAAGAGCAGAGAAGGAAATCCTCTTCCCCCCTAAAGCCCCTTCGATGGCTTTTTTTTTTTTTTTTCCTTTTTTTTTTTTTTTTTTGGGCTTCTTTGCCAAAAATCGCTATAGCTAACGCTACGAGGGGGTCAAAAACCTTGTTACCTTTTTGTTTTGGGTATGACATAACCAGGTTGCTTGCAAGAGGTTGTTTACAATGCCACGTGAACACCAAAGTGGGGCAGTCGTCAGGTTAGGGGGGCTGAGGACAGTAAGAAGGATTTTTTCCCAGGTCTTGAAGTAAAAAAGTGGGTGTGGGGGTGTGTTTTTGAAACCCGGGGGAAACAACGGTTTTTTTTCCCTTTTTCGAGTCCCCCCCCGGAGAGCGACCCGCAAACAGCCTCATTTTCGTTTTTTTGAGCCAGAGAACAAGAGTTTTTTTTTAATTTTGGGAATATCAAGGGGGGTTTCCCCCCCTAATCTAAATAATGGACGGTGTTTTTTTTTTTTTTTTTGCCTTCCAAAAAAAAAAAAAGGCAGAGGGTTTTTTTTTTTTTTTGATAGTAAAAACCGACGAAAGGCCCACGTTTTTTTTTTTTTATTCTGATTTCGGAAAAGAGCTTTTACACTCCTAAAGTCAAACCGAGTGAAGAGGGGCCCGGCCGACGGTTTGTTTTTTTTTTTTACTACAAATCTCCTGGTGGTTCCGCTGCAGCGTGGTTGCGATCCACCATGACGCATGACAAAGGAATAGAGGGGGAAGGATAGTTGATTGAAGCAGAATAAAGTGCAAATTTTAGTTTTTCAGAAACCCCTTTTAAATTTGGGGCCCTGGGCCAATTTTTGAAGATCTCCATTCACTCAAAATTCCAGGGGAAACAGGAAAAATTGCAAATGATTTGAACAAACCAGTAAACAGAAGGCAAATTTGCCCAAGGTAAAAGAATTCTTATGCCCCGGGGCTTTTTCCAAAGAGGCCCCCAGTGGAGGGTAAACTCCTTCCTTTTTTCACCACCGTTTTTTAGTTCAATTAGGCTAGCTAGAGTCAGGATGGGGCGGCTAAAGGCAATTTTTTAAGACCGATCTCTATCCTATCAAATTCCCCGCAAACAGAGAAGAGCAGAAATAAAGCAAATCAGCAGTCTTATAAATAAGCCAGGAAAACGCATTCCCTTTTTCTCCTCTGGTCCCAGGGATGGCGGGAACCGGATTAAGAAATTTTCGCAATATATACCCCTTTTAGAGAACAAAAACGGCCCCGGGCCTTTCTAAAGCACGATGAAAGCTAAAAAGAAAGCCAACCCAATCCCCCCTCCTCCTTTCCCCCCCTAAAGGCGCGGGGGCCCCCCTCGCCCTCTTTGACCTTTGAAAAAATAAGAAAATCCAAGACAAGACCCTACAACCCCGAATAGTGGATTCGCCATTTTTTTGGCTTAAAATAAGACAAGACCATATATAGTTCGATTCTTTAAAATAAGCTTTAAGTTAATACGCAAGTCCCCCAAGTAGTCCCACTTTCCCCGTCCGTTTTTCCAGAAGGAAGACCTTTTTTTTTCCGCTAATTTCCTTTTTTTTGAAATCCCCCCCCGGCCCAAGTGGAGGGGTTCCCCGTTAAGTGGACCCAAAAAAAAACCGTGGGGAAAATTTGAAGGTTTAAAAGAATCATTGGAGGTGGAAGCTATGAAGCCCCCGCCATGTTCCCCTCCAGGTAACAAAGGACAAATTTTAAAAACCAAACTTTTCCTGGGGGGTCCCCGATAAGGTTTCCTTAAACCCTCAGAAATCTCCTGCCCTTTTCATACGTTTTCCCCTTGTCCCAATTTGTTGGCCTGGAAATAAATTTTTTTTTTTTATATAAAAATTCTTTTCTCGCCTTTAGGCCCTTTCCCCCGCTCCTCCCTCCTTCGGCTTTCGTTTTTTCGAGCTCGGATCAGTTTTTGTTTCTTGGTGGCAATTTTTTGGGAACAACCGTTCGGGACTGATGGGGGGGGGGTAGTTTCGCAGAAAAATTGGGTTGTCCCCCCACCATAAAATGGGCCCGGGGCCTAATTTTTCAGTCCTTTTCCCCCCCGTTTGGAAATTGAATTTTGGTGAAAACCTAAATAAAGTAAGGCGAATGGGAAAATTTTTGGGGATTTCAAAAAGGCCTTGGCGCACAGGGCCCCCCGAAACAGTGGGTTTCTATTCTTGATTTGAGGGGCAAGAGCAGTAAGTGTGAATGCTCGCTGATGTTGTGTTGTGCCAGTGGGCTGAGATGGTTTCGATTCTGAGGGGCCACCCCCTTCTTAATTTACCTACCCGATCCTACTAGGTTGACTAGCGCATTGCTCTTAGATTCGTAACTTTCCCTCTAGTCTAGCTCATAGCCAACTCCCATCCCCGGTCTACCCGCTCATTTCTTGCCCCATCCCCCCCCGGTCCCCTCCCCGCCCCCCTCATAAGTTTCCTTGCTCTACCCGCCGCCCCTTTTTTTCTTTTTTCATCCGAGGTGAAGCCCAAAGAAATTAAAAAAACCTCCGTACCAAACCTTCGGATTGTAAGCCTCCTTTCCCCCCTCTTGTTTAAGACTGAAAAGAAGCCCTTCCCGGATGCACCTTACGTTCTACCCAGACAGAACTATGATATATAGCTGCTTTATCGATAGAGTATTAAGAACCAGAGCTTTTTTATCCTTACTCTCAATTAGTATCCTTAATCAAATGGGTTGGTTTGGCCAGTACCGGAACCTTACATTCTAAGAAAACGACCTCCGATTCGAGAAAGCCTGTAAACTGTCTTGAGTTAACCAGCATACCATTTCTAGTCTATCTATCGGAAACCGATTCCAAGTCCATGTTTATATATAGCAAAAAAAAAAAAAACAGCCCTTTGCCTTTTGAGGACAACCACCAGCCTTTTTTTTTTCCGGTCCCCAATCCCGGGGGAAGCAGGTCTGGCCCTTATAGTTCCGCAGAGTTTCCACCCGCGCGTAGGAGAGCCCCATATCCCCCCTGGGTTTTTTTTTTTTTGAATTTCAACTGGGCCCCGCTCGTTTTTTTCTTCCTGCCTGAACCCCCGCCTGCCCCAATTTCTTGGTTTGTTTTTGGCCATTGGTCCCCCCATTGAATAACCCCAAGATGCGGAGAAGTAAAAAAATAATAAAAACATCCCCCAATCCCCGCCTAAATTTTGAAGAATTCGTTGATAGTTAGAATACATTCGTAGACCAGGTCGACTGATCCGTTTTCAATTTTGAAAAGTTCTGTTAGGTTCTTAGTAGCAATCGGCGACCTTTTTTTCTTTTACTTCACAGAGCTTTTCGTCTCCTTGATAGCTGGAAGTTCTCCAAAAGTATGAAAAGCTGGAGGACTTTGTACCATCCATTCCGGTGTGGTTGGATTCTGTTCAACAGCCCAAGGACTTGGAGCGCATCTTTTGTTGTTTCCACTGCTTGAAGTGATTGTTACGACCACGAAGAAACGACAAATCCCAACTACAGATATATAAGAGCCAGAACTGCTAAGGGCATTCCATCCAGCGTAAGCATCTGGATAATCTGGAATGCGACGTGGCATACCCGAAAGCCCTAAGAAATGCATGGGAAAGAAGGTCGGATTAACCCCCGAAAACAAAATTGTTCCAAAAATGGAATTTTTGACCCCTAAAGGTTTTTCAGGAATCATGTTTTTCGACGCAAAAAGAATTTTTTTGTTTTTAAAAACCCTACCCCCAAATAAGTAACATCCCACCCCTGGCAAAATAAAAGCAAAAAACCCGCTCCCATTAAAAAGTAAAAAACATATGGAATGGTTTGGGCAACCCACATAAAAAAGTATCAAATGTAGAGCCAAACTGGGTCCCCCCCCTAGCCCCCCAGGAAATCTTTGTTTGGCCAAGAACCTATTCCAGTGGAGGTCCCCCCCCATGGTTGAACCAAAAAATTTTATGAAAACCCCCCTACAGCAAAAACAAAATTAACATGGTTGTTTTTTTTGTAAAAAATTGTAAATCGAAACCCCCCCACATGGTGCGATTTTCCACCTAAAGATTTTTTTTTTGGAGTCCATTGGGTGGAACAGCCCTTATGAATCATGGTAGCTTCGGTGAAGTAGGCACGGGTATCAACGTCTAAGCCCACAGTAAACATATGATGAGCCCAAACAAGAAATCCAAGAACACCTATACTGATCATGGCATAAACCATGCCTAGATACCCGAAGACCGGTTTTCCTTTTTTTTCCGTTTTTTTTTTTTTTTTTTTTTTTTTTTTCCTCCCCGAAAAAGTAGAAACGATATGACTTATGATACCGAATCCAGGCAGAATGAGAATATACACCTCTGGATGACCGAAGAACCAAAAGAGATGCTGGTATAATATGGGGTCTCCCCCTCCAGCGGGATCAAAAAAGGTTGTATTAAAGTTTCGATCGGTTAATAACATGGTAATTGCCCCTGCCAGTACCGGAAGTGATAATAAAAGTAGGAATGCTGTCACTAGAACGGACCACACAAATAGGGGTAATCTATGCATAGTCATTCCAGGTCCACGCATGTTGAAGATAGTTGTTATAAAATTGATAGAACCTAAAATGGAGGAAATACCAGATAGATGAAGACTAAAAATTGCTAAATCAACTGCTCCTCCAGAATGGCTGGTAATACCACTTAAGGGCGGATAGACCGTCCACCCGGTGCCACTACCCACTTCTACTAAGGCTGAGCTTAATAGGAGCAAGAGACTTGGTGGCAACAACCAGAATGAAATATTATTTAATCGTGGAAATGCCCATGTCCCAGGCGCACCCTTCAGAAATCGAACAACCAATTTTACCAATCCCCACCTATCATCGCCGGCATAACCATAAAAAATATCATTAAAAAAGCGTGAGCCGTTATTAAAACATTATAAAGTTGATGATTCCCACCAAGAATTTGATCGCCGGGTCGTGCTAATTCCATACGAATCAGTACTGAGAAGCATGTGCCCATCACTCCAGCAATGGCACCAAAGATGAAATATAGAGTCCCTATATCCTTGTGGTTAGTGGAGAACAGCCATCGGACCGGATTTGTCGTAAAATTGAGATTCTTTCGTTTTCTTCCTTATCAGAGAGGGTTGTTGAGCGGGGCTTCTTTTTGAAAAAGGGGGAGTGAGGGTTGGGGAAGGTCCGGAAAGCCCTCACTTTATTGATGGGGCATTTGGATCCTTCCTCTCGACAAAACAGAAAATACCAAAAAGTTCGAATTCACAGCTAATAACATTGATTCAATTGGCATTGATAGCTTGTAGTAATAGTAGGTACGTATTACTTTCAATGCCCAGCCAACAAAGATCGTGATACATCGCCGCAAGCAATTGCACATTGTCCCCCGGCACTAAGGCGTCTATGACGTCATAGGCATTCTTTCCGGGCGGCAACACCACATTATTATTGGTAAACAGCGGCGTTATGCCTCTTTCGCTCAACTGCTCCTTTATGGTATTTGCAACTGACTCATCCATTTTCTCCGTATAGTTGTGGATTTGTTTTTTTTTTACATTTTGGCTAAGCCGGGCTCCTCGGCCCCAGCCCTTGTACTAAGATTTT
>CM067170.1:150587149-150589649 GCA_034093135.1 Erigeron breviscapus | reverse complement strand
GAATCTCCTCTTCTCTATCTCCCCCTTTTTTGCCTTCGGCTATTACCGGCTGGCAACGCTTGGCCCACCATTGGATTTGTTTGAAAACAATACAACCAAGGTGGCGTTCATTCAATCAAAGCTTTTATGCCCTAGCACTAATGACTCTCTTTGGAAAGAAAGGAATGTGCAGGGAACGTTCCTTTTTGTTTTTCCCTTCCCCCACTGGTGTTTTTCTTTTGACAGCCTCTCTCCCCCCCCCATCCTTCCCCGCTTTTTTCTTTTCCCAATATTGAAATTTCTTCCCTCTCGATTTCGGTTTTTTTTTCTGCTCAAGAATATGAAAGCCCTGCCGGCAAAACTTTTCTCCTTTTTTATTTTGGTATTGGCCCGCCCCGAAATAGTAGCCCTAAATTAAGATTTGAGGCGTAAAGCCCCACTCCCCATAAAGGGTTTTTTTCCTGAAAAAAATCGAAGCCGAGAGCCCCCAAACCCCGGGGGAAAAGGGCGAGAAAAACATCTTTTGAAAAATCGAAAAGCTCCCCCTGTTTCCCTGAAAATAGTGAAAGAAGACCCTTTTTTTTTTAAAAATTTTTGGATCAAATTTCGAACGTAATTTTTTAATATCTTAGGTGGGCCAACCGACCGACCGAGTTGGGCTGGGCCTCCATGTCACAGAACCTTTCTCTAGCCAAGAATCCCATTATTGATCGAATCGAGGCGGATCCAATTCATTGGCAAATGAAAAATCTACCGTTTTCACACTCAGAAAAACCTAGAAAAGAGGAAGAGTCACTAAGACAAGAGCTAGGTAAGCAAGCAAGAAGGAGAGGCTAGAAAAGGCAGGGGCTCTCCATCTCTAGGAAGATTGTGTCCAGGATCTGGTAATCTAAAGCCTTGCTTCTTCTGGTCGGCTCGTATTAGCCTGTGCTTTAATTACAGTTAGTCCATTCCCTTCCCCCCCCGTTTTTTTCCTTTTTAGTTCTTTTTTTTCCAGGTAAAACTTTTGAATCTTAAAGTCCCGCGGTCCATGTCCCTTCGCCCCCCCCGTATAGTGACCGGTTCCCCAATGTTTTTTTTGTTTTCCCCTAAATTTTCACAATCATTCCCAGCGCAAGTGGCCTTTTTTTTTTTTCAATGCCCCATCTTCTCTCCCCAAGGCGAGGGCCAAATATTCCCCCAATTGGAAGTGGACCTGTAAAAAAAAAAAAAAAACTTGCCACCTATCCCGTTGTTACAGTCAATAGTTCTTAACCAATTTTAGAGCTTTATAAAGCTTTAAGAGAGAATAGGGAGTAAGGGGGACCTTCGCTTCATTAGAAATAGGACTCGGACCTTCTTTCTTCTCCTGCGGAGCCCTGATAAAGTAACCGGCGGCAGGTTAGTACAGTTCTCCTGCTTGCGGATTTTTCCCTGCGCTGATTCAGGAGCCTTCTTCTTTAGTCTAGGATTCTAAAAAAAAAGGCTGGGCGAGAACAAGAAGGGGTCGTCGTCCGGCGGCCGTCTACTAAGCGAAGAGCCGCTCGCTTCCTTTTATTCGCACATAAGATGTGCAGGTAGCCTAGGGGAAGAGAAGCAAGCTAGCCCCGCCTACCCCCCATCTATATCTATATCTATAGGCGGCAACGGTAAGAGCTGGTAAGCATGGTAACTGTATCGGCGGCCGGGGCCGGTGCTCCGCCTTCTATCTAGGTTCCGCTCTTATGTACGCCCCACCTCAAGGGGAACCTCTTCAATAGAAGAACCCGTGTGAGTGGGAAGGGATTGAATCATTCATTCATCTTTTATGTCTTCTTCCGTGATCCATTTCATGTCAACTCTAATTAGTTATAAAAAGGCCTACTTTACAAAGGGAACGTAGTTTCCCGGGAACCAAAAGGTTCCCGGTAACCGGCCGCACCGGCCCGGTAACCTTCGTTACCGTCAGCATTTGGTACTCTTTCAATAGTTCACTGAATTTGGTGTAATGAACCGCAAGCCCTTCAGAAGGACATAATAAAAAAAAGATAAGAAAGGTTTGGTTACGGGAACCAACGGTGACGAAGGTTACCTACTTTCGGTTGGACGTTTGAAAAAGGCCAAAAACGGAGTCAGTCGAAAACAGCGTAAAAAAACAAAAACGGGAGTCTTAAAGGGGGTTTTTTTACAAAAAAAGGGGGGGGGAAGTCGTTTTCCGGCCAACTTTGATAGGCATAGCATTGCAAGCAAATAGAGCAGAGAGCTTATCCTTTCTTTCTATTAGAGTCGTGAGCTTGTTGTAGTCGGTCCTAAAGGGAGAACCTTCTGCTTTAACAACCTTTTTTTTTTTTGCTATATCCCCGCGGGTTCCTTGCAAGGGCTCGGGAGTTGTTAACTCAAACTATATATATTCAAATGTTAATAACTTTTGATCCGTAAGTCCAATCGAGTCATATGACCTATCGTTAGAATCGTGTGAAAGTCTATTTTCTTATGATAACATTCATTTTGTATGAATCTTTCTCCATTTCTAAAAATGTCGAGTCAAAGTGTTATGTTTCAC